>CAJVQC010001191.1:0-10653 GCA_910592285.1 Racocetra persica
GGATACAATAGACGCATAATATGAGTTATCTCTTTATTAATTTATATGCATGAGAGAACTACTAATACAGAGTAAGATATTAAGGCTATTTTATACATGTTTTCAAGAACAAGATTGACACTTCTATATACATTTATATTCAGTACAAATTTTATTCTTTAATGAATACAATATGAAAGAATATGGAGACATGAAATCAAGTAACAAGCATAATGCATCATAAGATTACCCATGTGGGATCTGAAAGATTGATGTTTGATTCTTGAATATCTTTATATTGGAATCTATATCACAGGAATTACATGATGTTGGCAACACAGTAAAGCACAGGATCAAATAACAGAAATCCCCTGTAACAATTTCTCTTCTGCTTAATTATGAGCTCCTGCAAATAAATAGATGTGATAACAAATACTCACTTGAAATATTCTAAGAACATTGTTCATGTTTCTTGTTTTCTTTCTGTGACTATTAATTTCTTATGATTATAATAGATAGATGATCCTTCTCATATTATTAATTTCTCGAATTTTGGACTTTCTTTATAATATTTCTATTTTTGCGTAGTATCTATCTTCTGCCGATATTAGGCTACAATACATGACTTACTGGCAGTTTTACCAAAATAAATAAAATATTGAATACACTTTGACATCTTGATTGATATAGATGTTTCCTTATTTATTCTCATCCTTAAGTGGCTTCACTATGATATCCATCCAGTGCTTCCTTAAGTTTTATCTAGCATGCAATACAGATATATCTTTGATTTTTGTGATTCCTATACAAAATTCAAAGTCTTCTGTTGCACATTACTTATTAATTCTCACCAGTACCAGGCTATATTCGTGACTTACACAGGCAAAATTATTTTAAACCTCTTAACCATGCGCAGTGCTTATTAGTACACACTAGTACTAGGCTTCTAATATGCGGCTTATAGATACTCGAGCTCAAAAAGATTTCTTTTTTTTTTTTTATAATGTTTCAATTGTTCGTGGTTATATGCACCAAATCTTTGTCATTTCTTATTACAACGTATTAAATCTTGTTTTATTCATACTTTTATATGAAAAAGTACTTAGTAGAACTTTCCTAGCTCTAGTACTCGAAGGGTCATGATTATATCTTCCAACTAATATATTGATCTTATTTATTAACTTTTATGATCTTTGATTTCGAATAAAAACTTGATTATAGTTGTTATCTCTATTATACGAGCTCTTACTCTTATCTTGATGAGTTTTTAGACTAAAATTATCTAAATATCAAAATACTATCAAATAAACTAACTGCTAGAATGAACCATCTGCAGTTTCACATATATGAATGATTTATACTGGTTATGTATATTCTAATCTTTGAGACAAACATATGTCTGCTAGCAGGATCAATCAGGTAAAGTTAATAGAGCAAAAGTTTAAATGATTTATTATCAGCGCAAGACTATATGATTCAAAAAGTTATTATGAATCACCAAGTGAAACCTGAAGATTTATTTAACAAATACGTCTCTTTTAGTAGTTAAGACTTTTAGCAAATATTAGCTCTATAATTACTATGGTTATCCAAGTAGGAATTGTGCCAAAAATAATCCATCGTGGTTGCTAAAGGTTTCATCATGTATTTCAAGGTTCGATACATCCTATTAGTATGAATTGTCTCAGTATTTTGGTATTACAGAACTTCGATCATATATTCATTTTGGTGGAAAGTCTAACTTTCTATATATTTTAGCAACATTGCTTATGTTTGATACTGAATAAATATATTATGCTTATTTGCCAAAGTTATTTGTTCTATTGTTATCATTTATGCTGGCAGGTTCTTTATAATTATGCATATCATATCTATCTCAATATCAGTTCCCTTTTGTATCCAACAATCTAATCAAGTATTTATATTCAAAGGTTTGAGTTAATCTGTGTATTTTAAGTTTACTACCAATTATATTGTATAGGATTTTAAATATTTTTAAGGAACTAGTCAGGGTCAATGATGCTGTTTAGCTCTTGTGATCGTTCAGATACCTTAGGGTCATTCTTTTTAGCTTCAATTCATTCTCTTGGCCAATTTTGAGTTTATTCTGTCTCTTCAAATTGCCTTCTTTAGCCAATTTCAAATCTCATTCAAACATCTTATTTTTACCTTTTTCAATGCCAATTCTGTGTTGATAACAACTGCTAATATCATATATTTCATTAGTGAAATCATTCTTATGTGTTTTCTGGTAGTTAACGAAGACTTCATATTTATTTTTCCTAAGCGCATTGTGTTCAATGATTCTATTCTCCATCTCTACTGGCTTTTGATCACGAATAGATACTTTGGGCACTTTCTTTTTAATACCAATCCTGTTTGAATAACAAGGTTCAAGATTAGGACGATCTATAGTAGCAGTTTCTTGGGACTATTGGATGCTTTATTTTCGATCCTAATTCTATTTTGTTCATGGGTACTAGGATCATAGTTTTCATCAGCAGGATTCATAACAGATGATTTTCAGAGGTCACTATATACTTTCTGTATATCTATTCCAACTCCAATATTATTGTGAAAGCTATTGTTAAAGATGTTAAGTTCATAGTTCATATTTGTCTTTTTTTTTTTTTTTTTTTGTAATACTATCCACAATTATTTTGACTATTGGGATTACTATTTTTAGCAGAATTCTGATACCATTATAACTTTTCATGTTTACTTCTTGCTTCGATTTTATCTTTAAACTTTTCAAGTTTCTCTTTTCAAGAATTATATATGGCGTCCAGAGATTCTTTGGGATCAATATATGTTCATACTTTAACTTTTCTTTCCTTTGCATACTCCTCACTTTACTAACAAACCTTTTCACTTCACTTATAGTCATAGTAATTTTTTTATCTTGACCGTTTTATCAACTTCATAATGATCCTTATTATTGTTGGTGGCTATATACTTATTCTTATTTAGGTAATGTTCATTTATTTTAGGACCTATCTTACTTTTATAACAATGCCTAACTTTAAATGTTCCATTAGAATTTCTAAGCTTAGCAGATTGTTGATAATAAATGATTGCCTTATGTTTTCTTCTTTCAACAGCATCATTCATTCTATCAGTATCACTAATTTTGTCAATTTCATATACAATTTGAAGACTTTTTGTCTATTTTTAGTAGATCTTTGTTGCCAAACATATTTTTTATGCTTATTCATTTCAATCCCTATTCCATTTTGATGGTGCTCTTTAACACTACAATGCTCAGAAAGGCTTTTCACTTTTACTAGTTCTTGAAGATATTTAAATATATTATATTCATTCTTTTTACTCTTAATTCCTTTTTTATTTTTATTTTGATAATATTGCCTAACATATATGCCATTAATACTGATATGATGTGGATCCAACTCAACAATCAGTATTAGCTTAATATATAGAGGTAAGTGAATTATCGATGGTACTTAGCTGTTTTTTTGTAATTTATGAAGTTTTTTAAGATTTTTAACATTAGTTCTAAAGCCTGCAGAAGCCATATATCATCAATATAATCATTTTCGAGAGCTTTATTTATGAGTTTTTAAACTTTAATATATTGCTTATCAGTAAGGGTCTCAAATATGGCAAGATATTTTCATTCTAATATTTTTACTTTTAGATATTTACTACTTGTATGTTTTATTATATTATAATAAGTGCACCAGGACTTTCCTTGAAAGATTTTTTTGGAACAGATTATAGTTTTGTGATTTTTGCTATGATTTGGACTCCTTTGCTCGATACTGTACATTTTTCTTCAAATGTTAGCATGGCCTAGGTTGATTCATAATAGATATCCAATTCTGTTGGGTTAGAGTAATTCGATCTTAACTAGGATCAATCAGTCTATTCAAATCTCACAATTGAGTTTTTAATCTCACAGTCACCACCAAATTGTCAAACCCGAACTACACTTCTTTATAGTAGTTCAAGAAACATGCAGGTTATAGTATGAAGACTATCCCTTAAACCATCTAGCAGACAAATTTGCCTGCTAAAATCTTTCTTTTTTTGATTTTGTATGATTGTGCTTGATTATTCTAAGCAATAGTACTCTCTTTTCTAAGTTAGAATTAAAGTTCGCTATTTTGCAGATCAACTCATGATTTCATATCATATGATAGTAATATATGATATTGTGATCACGTGATCACTATTAGTAGTACAGCCAATTATCTTTGATCGCTATTAATTAAAAAAAGAAAAAAAAAATCCAAAAAAAATTTATTATGGATAAGTTTCTGAATTTCATATGATGTTATTTCATCAAAGTCTGTACTACTTAGATTTAAATTTTCAGAGCGATCTAGAAGCTTTGACCTAACAAAATACTCATTAATAAAAACAAACTATTTTCTGGGTAATTTGGGTTTACACCTTTCATTTGCTTCACATAATATGTGCAAAGATGTAATAGTTGTACAATCACATGATCTGGGTTCCCGTGAGTTACTCTAGCCAATTTCAGTTTATCTTCCAATAAAAAATTTTACTTAAGGTTTATCTTTTTACCAATTATTTTAGTGGGCAAATATGCTTGCTAAACTCAGACAGTTTAAGGGATAGTCTTATGACTTGGCAGAGAGTAATAGCATCGATATATATAACTTAACAAAGAGGTTTTATTAGGGTATTATCAAAAAGGCAAAATGACTAATGTCTGTGAATATCTGCAGATATCCATTAGGTTATCCTTTAAAAATTAACAGATAAGGGTTCTTACCTGTGAGACATTTATAGCATCTGAATATGTGGTTAACGGGTTCAAACTCTAGTCAGTCAATTTTAAAAAACTTGACTTAAAGTATTCTCAAGCATCCACTTAGATGCAATTTCATAGTGATCGAAATAGTGCACAAGTATTATGACATAATTTTAGCTATTCTCATAACATTTTAAATAAAAATAATAATGTGAATGGCAATATTATTGAGATATGCTCAAGTGTTACTATGGTTGTTCTCAAGCGTCGATCTCAATATAATTAGCAAGTGATCATAATAGTGCTCAAGCATAATTATATTTACAAAAAAATTTTGCTGAAAATTTGAATACACAATTTATGACGTAATTGAAATCTTCTCAAGCATCAATTTCAATGTGATTAGTGAATGATCATACTAGTGCTTATTTATTACAATCAATCAAAATAATTATTGAAGTCAATACTTGAGCAGTCTCAGAATAGTTAAATTTGTTGCCATTTGAGCAAAAGCTAAAAGATGGTAAGTATTTGATATTGTTTTTTGGTATTCTCGATTTTCTTTATTTTCTATAAAAACTTTTAATGTGAGAAGTAAAATAATAATTTGTTGCTGTTAAAAATGATGATCTATATCAAAGTTGCTTGAGCGATCTCTTTGAATAGTCTATTGTTCATAAAATTTTAAAGGCAGATATAAAAAAAAGGTGGTTTGTTGTAAAAAGTTTGTTGATTGAAATGAAAATTTTATTTAATGTCTTTTACAAATAAAAAATAGTTTATTATGTAATAAACTTTATTAATTTACACATTATTCATTGTAATGATAAATATGCTTAATTAATTTTAAATATTTTCTGCTAAGTAAAGTTTATTCCCTAACATTTTTTGACTCATTGATTGAGGCGCTTAAGAGCGACTTTATTACTGTGATTTGCTAATAATTGTAGTAATGCTTAATGGCTATGATTGTTCAAAATAAAGATCTCAATCACCACTTGAGTAGATTTAGGGTGCTCTCAAATATCTAAATCAATAGGTCTGAGTTCAATTTTTAATTAGTAAAAAATAAATTATTTGGTCAAGCGAGTTCATTACTGCGATAAAAAAAAAAAATAGTCAGAGACCATCTTTTTTTATTATAGAGTTGTGCTGATTGGCTAAAATTTAATATCCATATTTCGCAATGTGAATTTTCGATAAAATTGCTGTAAAGTTTACTTTAATTAATCGTAGTACTTGTGTATGATCTCTGTAGATAGCTAATTACACTGAGAGAGATGCTTGAGAGCACCCTTAAACACAAAACATAATAATAGCAATACGTTAGTAATAAAAAATATGAAAAGGCTTGAACAATAATTATATTTACTTTAATAGTTATAAAGTTTAATAAGTTAGTGCAAAAAAAAAAGGTGATTTGGGGAAGTTTTTTAATTTAATAATAACCTCACTGATTATTTTTTACTATTTAAATTTTTCTTTGATTTAAATAAACAACATGAATAACAAGCACATTTGATTGGTTAAAATATTTTCTGCTAATTAAAATTTATTTCCTGACATATTTTAGTTCATTGATTGAGGCGCTTAAGAACACCCTTAGTCGATTCTTGATTGAGTATATAGGAAGTGTTAAAAAATTTAGAAAAAAAATACTTTATAATAGTAAGTTGGCAGGAGATCATATAAAAGTGATCAACTTCAAATTTAGGTCGACTACAAATACTACTGGCAATGTGATTACCGTATGTTACTAAATAAAAGCTACCAAAATATTGTGAACTTTTTCTGGTCAAAGTGAAGATGTAGCTTCTATTCAGGTCTAATTTTGCTATTAAACGTGAAAACCTTCAAATTTTGGATCCAAAATCAAGGGAATAATTTCTATTCAGAGGTAGCCTTTATTTGATAACATGTGGTAATTGAATTCATTATCACCAATCACATTCATTTAAAATTACGTATTTGAGATTAACTAATTAGAACAGTCAACTTTGACCTCGATTTTTAAATATTAACTTAGTCAAGTTAATAAATTAGAGTCGACTATGTACAAACGTTAATTTATAGGCAATAACCTTCTAATTTCTGGCATATCTTTAAAGTTTTAATACTGAAATTTGGACAAATTTTTATTTCATGATATACAGTACTGTATAAATTATTGATACCTGCATTGGAACCACCAAATTAAAATTTAACTTTATATTTGTTGCAAGTGGGAATAGATTAAGTAGATTTGGAATATCTTAATGTTAAGATTTTAGAATATAGGCTAACTTTCCAAAGTCCATTTTTTTAAAATATCATTTCACCAAGTCATAATATTGACAATCCATTTTACTAACAGAACATAATTAGGTTTGTGTTATTTCACTGACACAATCAATTCATCGAGTTTATTTCACCAACAGCTCATTTTACTGATAAGTTTTTTTTTATAAAAATTACACTAACCTTAACTCTAATTTTAAACCTAACGACAATGACCAGAATTACTTTTCAGTAAAATAAAATAAACTATTAGTGAAATAAACTGTCGAAAATGGGTCTTGTCAGGAAAAAGGGTTATCAGAATTATAGAGTCAGAAAACTAGCATTTCAGAGAAGGTAACTTCAGAAAAGTGTGTAACAATAAGGATTTTAGTGTTAAATTCTACCCTATTAAGAAATTCTTAAATTCTATTTTCACTTACATGTGTTTTTACGTAATCAACAGATTTTATAAGCATATAACTACCATAAATAGGTTATAGTTTATACTTTATTGATGCATTTTTTTTGTTTCGCATATGAAATAATTTTTATAATCAAAATATATATAGTTTGTAACATAAAATATACATAAATATGCATATTAAGATATTTTAAGTAAATATATATGTACAATGAATATATAATGTCTAAAAAAAGAAATTGCTTTAATACTGTATAGCATAATATTTTTAAAGATGATATATAAATATTATATTTACTTAATAAATATTCAAATAGTTTAAATATTTTTATAGATAAAAAATAATTAAGGAATAGTTCATCTCTGAAGGTATAAAAAAAAAGCCAATCTTATAATAAACAAAATCGAAAGTTCATATTTTTTCTATAAAGCAAGAATCTGGCCAGATTATATATTAAAATATTTTTTATTATGTAAACCTTTATTTGGCTTCTAATAAAAATTGTAGAACTAATTTTTCTAATTCTAATGGTGGTAAAATTATTAAAATTGGTTGGATATATCATGAGATATAAGTATTTTTAATTTTTTTACTATAGGTTTTTTCTTAGGATTTGAATTACATGGGATTCTACTTTTATATAAGGCAAATAGTAAAACTGCGCTAATTTTTACTATGAAATTTATATCTTTCAGTTACGGACTACCCCTTAAAAATTTTGTAAGTTATTTATTTGTTAGCCTGCATTTTATTTTGATAAAATTCAATCTCTCTTAATTGAGCAGCAACACATTTATTATATTTACATAAATCACCATGTAAATAGATGATTCTTCCTTGCTTTGATCGATATTTAACTTATATTTTATAATATTTTGTTCACCAATATACTCATGATCTTCACTATCATAATCAGATAAATTATTATTATTTGATTTCATAAAATCACTTCCTAAATAAAAAGATGTTGATAAACTATTACTAGAAGTAAGTTTTGAATAATTTTGTGTCTTTTTGGAGAAATAGAAGTGTTAATTTGAACAGGTTGTGATTGAGATAAATGAGATTCACATCTTGAACATTTATAGACTTGGTCTGAAATATATTGAGAGTTGTTATTAAATCTCAGATTTTGTCTTTCTGGTAATAGGTTTTTGAAACATCTTTCAGTACAAGAAATTAACATTGGTGATATTAGTAATAAAGGACTATTTTTAGTTGAGACAGATATATTTTTTGCTTGGCAGAATAATATGATATCTTTGGTATTTGAATATTCCTAGTCACAACATTTCTTCTAGATTTTAGAAGCAGTCTGCTTGACTTTATATAATCTTCATCATCTGTATCTTCTACATCTTAATAAAGTCAATACATATTGAATTACTGAAATTAATAAAACAAAATTTCTAATCTTAATAAATTAAATTTAATATCTGAGTTTGTCTGTTTGTTTGATTGAGATTCTTTCTTATCAAATTCTTTAATTGTTTGTTTAATCAATTCTTTCAATGATAGCTTTTGATTGAAAACCATTTCAAGGATAATAGATACATGTTGTTTGATTTTATTATTTTCTTTTCTTAATAGCTCTATTTTTTTTTTTTAAGCTTGACATTCTTTATTTTTAATTAAAAAATCTGTTTTCAATTCAAAAACTCTTTTATAAAGTGATTTTACTTTATCATGTAAATTATTAGTCAAATCATGATTATTGATACTATTTTGATTATTTGAGCGAAAAAATTGATTTATTTTGAATGATTTTAATTGATCAATTCTTTGACGTAAATGTTCAATAGTTTTATTTTGTTCTTCTAACTCTTTTATAAATAGGTTTATTGATAATAATTCAGATAATTTTGTTTGATAATCTTGAAATTGATTTGTTTTTTCATTAGCCTCTGCTATATTGAAAAATTATATACAAATATGAACTGTTAAAAATTACTTTTTAAATATAAACTATTAAAAATTACTTTTTAAATATGAACTATTAAAGATTCTTTTTAACAAATTTGGTTTTATACAAAAAAAGTTTTTTTTACAAAGCATATTGGTTTAGCTAGATTTACTAACATTTCACTGATAACTATTTCCTTGACAACCATTTCTCTGACAATTATTTTCCCAACAAAACCATTTCTCTGACAGCCATTTCCCTGACAATACTTTCTCCCACATAACCATTTTTCTGACAACCACTTTCCTGATACAAACCACTTTCTTGATATAGTTATTTCCCTGACAACCATTTCCCTAACATATCTATTTTCCTGACAACTACTTCTTGATATCCATTTCTCTGACATAACCATTTACCTGCCATAACCATTTTCCGACATAACTATTTCCCTGACATAACTATTTCTCTGATATAACTATTTTTCTGCTATAACTATTTCTCTGACATAACTATTTCCCTGACATAATCATTTCCCTGACATAACCATTTTCCCCAACATAACTATTTCCTTGACATAACTATTTCTCTGACATAACCATTTCTCTGAATTGACAATTTCTCTAATATGATTATTTCTCCAACATAATCATTTCCTGATATAGTCATTTCTCTGATATGACCATTTCCCTGACATGACCATTTTCCTAACATAACTATTTTCCTGACATAACTATTTCCCTGACATGTGATATGATCATTTCTCCGAATTACTGTTTTCCTGACATTGTCTACATGGTGGTTTCTTCTCGTATAAATATTGCTTGAAATTATCACATCACAACAATACATTTCAAATTGCACAATCTGATCACTCTAATAACTTTATCACTCAAGGGGGTCTTAAATCGTATAGAACTCTGCAGTTATTTATTTGGTTATAATGAACTTTAATAATCGACACATTTATTAAAAAATGATTATTACATAAACTCAAACAACTATAATTAAATGGCTTAAATATTTCAATGGTTATATACAATAAGCACATGCAACTGATATTTAATGTCTGACTTACTTTGTTTAGTGTGTTGACAGATTATCAGGTATATTGATTATAACCTGTACTTGTATAAGCAGAACAGTGTAAATGTAAATAAAATTTCTAATTATATAATTTTATTTCTTCATTTAAACATTTAGACTATATTTTATTATTAGTCAATATAGTTAAAATAAGCTTAAATAAAATTTCTATTTATATAATTTTATTTTTTTGCTTAAACATTTAGACTATATTTTATTATTAGTCAATATAGTTAAAATAAGCTATCTAAATTAAACTATTAATT
>CAJVQC010001192.1:0-10651 GCA_910592285.1 Racocetra persica
TCTACAAGAAAGAAGTAGATAATGGTAGCAGCCTTGGCTCGCAAGTACTTGTCCTCAGACTTGGGCGTAAGTTACCGAAGTTTAGGTTAGCCAGATTGTAGTATGGAAAGCTCTAGCAAGTTTACCTCAAGAGTAAATTAGCCCTAGGTCGAGTGCTTCCTATGGCAGGTATTGGTTTCTCATAAAAATGTGGCAGCGCAGAGAGTTTAAATAGGTAATCCTCTAGTTGGATTATAGGTATAGCATCTAGTGTAGAACCTTCGGGCGAACTACTTAAATAGATAATCAAAAGTTGTACGTGTAGCTAGTTGTACTCTCTAAAACTATATACCAAATGAGTAGTGGCTGACTTTGATTAGCTTAGCACAAAAACTAATAAAGGCAATCGACCATGAGGTTACTTTGATATTAAAAAAAAAAAAAAAATATTAATATATTAAGAAGTATTATATTTTAAGAAACATTTTTAAGAAACATTATAAATTAATTTTCTAGTTTTAAAAATTTTAAAAACAGTATAAAGTCACACTCAAGTATAAAAAAACTTTAGCTACAAAATCCCAAATCTTTTTTTTTAAATACAGGCAATAATTACTTACAATTTGCTAATAACATTCACATTTTCAAATTACTTTCTAATCCAGTATGCTACAGAAACTTAGTGAAGATCTAAGATAGAGAGTCGTTTATTTAAATTTAAACGGTTATAATAATGAAGATATTACTACACTTTTTTTTATAAGCGAAGCTTCTGTACGTCGAATATTAAAGATTTTTCAAAAGTAAAGATGCGTCAAAAATCTATTTAAAGAACAACCTGGGCACAGGAAAATTTTTAACCATGAAGAATTAGGCCTATTAAAACATATTGTTAAAAAGAAAGTAGATTTATATCTTGATGAGCTTGCAGTTAAGATAGCAATCTATACACAAAAGCAAGTTTCTCTATCAACCATATAGTGATTATTACAATACTGTGGTATTTTCTACAAAAAGGTAATCAAAAATTTATAAAAAAATATATTTTTATTAGAAATAGAAGTTATTAATGATTTTTTTTTAATTAGTTATACAAGATGGCCTCTGAGAGAAACAAGTATTTGCAAAGTGCTTATCTGGCCAATATTGGAGCCAATTTTCATCTGGACTAGTTGATCATTATAGATAAATCTAGAAAGGATGAACACAGTGTAAATCAATATTATAGGTATGTATCTATTAATACTCGAGCATGAAAAAAGATTACTTTTATTCGTGATAAAAAGTATACTATTTTACCTGCTTTTTTACTAGATAGTTTTTTGGCTGTTAAAATTATGAAAGATAATTGTGATAAAAAGCAGTTTTGTGAATTTATTTTGTTGCAAGTGGTAAGTTAATTAAATTTTATTGCTATTTAAATATTTAATTATTATTATTAAAATATATATTTAATAATATAGATTTCTGTGATGAATTCTTTCCCTGAAAAGAATAGCATTATTGTTCTTGATAATGCAAAGATTCATCAAAATGAAATATTTGTTAATATAGTAGAAGAACTTGGGTGCTATGTAATTTTCTTACCACCTTATTCTCCTAACTATAATCCTATAGAAACTGCCTTTAGTACTATTAAAAGTTGGATTAAGAGAAATAGGGACTTTATGAATGCTATAAATAATCCATTTCATATAATCATGATAGCATGTGCACAGATCACACCTGAAATGGCAGTAAACTTTTTTTGTGGATCGGGTTATTTAAAATAAGTTTTTATTGAGTTATTACTCATAATTATTATTTGTATTTATGTATTATATTTTATTATCAGAATTTGTGAATAATTCTGTATATTGATAATCGATCTAGTAATAGCCTAGATAAATAAAAAAATATATTAGATTATATATATTTAATTAGGAATTAATACACAAAAAAAAAATCAATACTTAATGTGCTTATGTGATACAATAACATATCAAAAATAATATAATTAGATAATGGTTAGTAGTAGTCAATTGTGAGAATATAAAAAAAAAAAATAATAATAATAATAAAATACTTGCTTTTTTGCTTATACTAAAGAATATCTTTTTTTTCACAACTTGTTATTTAGTAACAAACGTTGAAGTTAATTAATGATTACAACTATTTAAGCTCATATATTGCAAATTATATTATAAGCAAATACAGCCTTTCAAATATCACTTGGACCAGATACGTATCATGGATTTTTCCATTTGACTCTGTATATGTAAAATATATTAAACCCAATTATGAACACATAAAGAAATTTAATATGTATGTTATAAAAGGCAGGATCGCTCTTCTCAAAAAAGTTGTTGCAGCAATCAGTTGTATAAATTTCTAGAATTCAGTTAATTTAGAGAATAGTAGAAAAAATCAGAATAGTGAGAAGAATGAAAAATTAGAATAACTAGAAAAATTAGAATTTGTATTATTTTTGTATATATAAAATTTATTATATAAATGGAGATAAAACATAACTTTATAAAGTTCAATTTAAATAGTTTCACGAAAACCTTTGAAATAAGAGTAGAAGTATTTGTCTCATGGTACCCTTCTTGTTAAAAATTGTTTATTGTTATAGTCTTTTCTTATCCTTGTGACTTTTAGTAAAAGAAAGAAATAGTATTAATAATACAACCCTTATATATTAAAATCGATCCTGATTAAGTTTGTAACAATATCATTTTATTTGATTCGTGATCTTGTGATATTCTGATTGGCCAAATTTGATCACAAAACCCAGCCACAATATCTACAAAAAGAATGATAGTACTAGCAAAAGTGCTAAGAAATGTAGAATATTTATTAAAAAAAGATAGTAGAATACTTATCTGAGTCTAATACTATCCCTATCAACCAAATTAACTCTAGTTACTCAGACCAAGTTTTTTCATATCTTGATCATTACTTTAGCAATATTAGGGCTTGGTTAAAGTAGTTTTAGTATTTTGAATAGTTCTACTTATAGTAAATTAGTTATTATTTTTGTAGTGAGCAGAGTAAATATCAACCCAGTAATTTTTCTAACACAGCCTACAAATTTCTAACTTTTACAACGTATGTATAAAAAGGGTTATCTGCATAATATGAACTATCTCTTTATAAGAACAGAATAACCTAAGACGATAATAAATAAATGTCTTGTATTCGTTATGTATAATATATGACTTGTGCTAATAATTTAATACTAGTATTAAAGAGGATTTAATATAATTTGCAATTATGAAAGAGGCAAACGACTAAATAAATATAAAGATACAAGTAGACATATAACTGTTTATTAATAAAACCTTGAGTTACTATATGAAGACATGATTATTCTAATTAATATTTGAGTGGAAAGCACTGCTAATTCTTGAAGAAATAACGGTGATACTTATATATATTGTGAACTAATAGTAATTACTAGTAATATACAGCAAATATAATATGATAAAATGGTCTAATATAAAAGAAATAAATATATGTACCAAATATGTTTAGATATAAAAGATATCAATAGTATCTCATGTAACTGCTGAGTAATAACTAACGATCTTGCTTATGTATTTCATAAATATTTATATATATTTTTTAGATTACAGTCTCATAATATCTCTCTATTAAAAAAATATAACAGTTTTCAGATGATTTTAAAAGTTCTAAATATCAAGTTTTTTTTAAAAAAAAATTTTTTTTGACAATAAATTAAGTCAAATATTAGTTTATTTGAATAAATTTTAGAAATAAAATATACTTTTAATGAAGACTTTTAGCATCTTTAGGTATACTATAATACCTGATCTTTCTTTATTTTATGCTCTTCTAATAATAGCTATAAGAGTTTATTCTTATATTATCTCCTGGCCAACTCTATCTATATAACTTTTTTATATATTTATTTCTACTAAACATATATCTATTTAATTTAAGTAATTGAGCATTATCTTATTAATCTTAAATATCAAAACTATGTATAAAATAAAAGCTTTATTTTAAAATAGATACATGAAAGTTATGTTATATAGATAGCAGAGATAAATCAGTTACATCCTATGTAGTTGAATATATACGAAATTTTGCAGTAAAAGTACAAATAACCACAGCCAATTATACTTACTATGCAAAATTCACTTATACCTAATTGCCCAGAATATAACTATTATTTATAAAAGAAAATCGAATATTATGGTATACTTAAGAGTTATTAATAGAAAAAATTTTTATGACAAGCCTATTTATTTGCAAGATTTACTAAAATAGCATAATATTTGACTTACTATCTAATGATAAAAAAAAAACGTTTAAACTTAAAAAAAACTTGATATTCTAATCTTTAGAGATTGTATCTGTCAAAAAAATTTTATCTAAATATTATTCAATTACCCGGTTATGCAGATAATTTATTATAACCATCTAATAAAAATATCTATCTGAGTACAATCCCTACTAAACTTCCAAATCCATCAAAAAATATATGTATATACTACAAACTCCAGGTCTCAAAATTACATACGTACGTATTAATATTTTTTTCCTGCCTATTTTATATTTTTTCACTACCCAATTTTGGTAACTCCTAATTTAATTAATTCTGAATCGTTTAAGTTCTTAATTATATTTACAGTTATTTCTTCCTGTTCAAAAATCTCTTTTAAATCTAAATAAGCCCTATTACTATTATGATTTTTATTTAAATCTTCAAAAAATTCTTGAAGACTTGGAATTAAACCTGAACTTGATGTAACTATAGGTGGTGATTGTAATTGTAATATTCAGATATTAGATTTAATGACATTAGTTATACCAAAGATTGGATACGAAGGTAGTGTTTCAATAGTGATAAGTTTGTTTTTCTACAAATAAGAATATTTATTATATTTTACATATATATTTATTTAAAATAATAGTACTTACTATATCTCATGCTTACAAATATAAACGTGAAGATATTAGTTTAAGATATTTATCATCTTTAATATAACAGAGCATAGAGTGAAGATTGCATTGATATTTAGATCTAATTTCTGTGATAATATTGGCTAGTTCAATTTCATCATTACTAAGTTTGGATTCTTTGGGTACAAACCCTATTTTTAATTTTTAGTTATTTTTTTTGGTGTTTCTTTATCCGAATCACTAGATTCTTCAATTGAATTAATTAAATTCTATATATAAATGTTAAAAATATAATTTATATTATAACTGGTTATAACGATAATATATACATATAAAATCAAATATATGTATGTATGTATATATATACGTATCTTAGTTTTTCTTTTTCTATTACCTTTTTTATTACCTTTTTTATTACTAGATAATTTTAGCACAATGTTTAGCACCATATGTTTGCTTGACATTTCTATTTTTTTATACTCACTAATAAACATATTAAAATTATCTTTGTTATCTAAAGCTATTGCTTGTCCACGACCATTGATTTTATAAGAAACTTGAATATTATTTTTATCCAAATTATTATTATTAATATGTTTTGAATATGATTAACCAGATTATCTTGAAAAATGCCAAAATCATTTAATTCAAACGTGAACTATTTTGCTGGTATTGGATCAGATTTACTAACTTCAATTATAACTTTGGTTTTGAATTCTAAATCAAGATTAGAATCTTCATTTGATGAAACAGGATTTGTTGAATAGTCAAAATCATTATCACTAACACTTATAGCCCTTTCTTTAGCATGATTACTAATACTTGTAATGGTTAAAGAAATATCATTATCTTTAAAACTGTCTTTAGTATGATTATATTGTGAATAGCATGTTAAACAAAAACTAAAATTAAATGACTAATTAAATGATTGATTAAATTACAGTTATATGCAAAAGTATGGTTATATCTTTGAAGAAATAGTTTTTGAGATATTTGAATAACATTAGGATCATAACATTACTATAAATTTGTTAACTTTGTTCAGGACGAGTTTTATCGCGAGCTGGTTTTTGTTCAACATCATATTCATATAAGTTTTGAGTTTGGTCCGTAAAGCAGAATAAACACTTTTGGCATAAAAAATATATTTCAATTTTATAAAGTGATATATATATTTTTTTTTATAGCAATTTATGATTATTAAATATTACAAAATTTCATTATTAAATTATTAAATTATTTATTCATCTATATATTATTACTACATAAAACAAAAAAAAAAGAAAATAGAACTTTATAAATTTATTAGCATATTGGTATCACTCTTCGATATTATATATTAGGACAATGAATATGCTAATAATTCTAAAAACCATGTTCATATACAGTATTTCTTGATCTAAAAACTTTAAAAAATCTCTATATAATTTTAATTAGTTTTTTTTTTCTTTAATAAAAAAAAAATTAGCTACTATTGCTAGACAGAATCATTAACAAAAGAAAACCAACAGAACAAATATTAGCCACTATTACTGGACAGGTTCATATAACAAAAAAAAACTAACAGAACAAAAATTAGCCACTGTTACTAGACAGAGTCATATAACAAAAGAAAACCAGCAGAACAAAATTAGCTACTATTACTATATAACTGGATAAAGCCATATAACAAAAAAAGACCAATAGAACAAGACTAAAACAATATGTATAGTGAATAGTAGCCATTTACTGTGCCACTGCCCATTGTCTCAAAGTATCTTTTTTATACATTAAAGATTATGAATAATGTAGTATTTAATCATCTCAACAATTGATACAACTTGGCTGGAGCAAAGGGGAGCGAAGAGAAAGCCTTTCAAATTATATTCACTGAAATTTTCAGAAATAACCGGTTCTTAGTTCGACTAAACAACGGTGCAATTAAAAAAAAAAATAAAAACCAAACTTAATAATCATTATATTATATTTCAGCATATA
Organism: Racocetra persica; assembly: GCA_910592285.1. Classification (NCBI taxonomy): domain Eukaryota; kingdom Fungi; phylum Glomeromycota; class Glomeromycetes; order Diversisporales; family Gigasporaceae; genus Racocetra; species Racocetra persica. The sequence continues at coordinate 6,868 of CAJVQC010001192.1, forward strand.
AATATAAATTGAATATATAGGTATGATTAACTCTGTGTAAACAATTTTCATTGTCTTTTTTCCTAGATTTACAATTAAAAAAGTTGGAAAAGTTGATCGCTTGATGAAAAATTTTATTATTACATTTTATTTTATTATTGCTTAGTTATTCGAATGAGTTCTTGACCCAATCCACTTCTTGCCTGTATAGATGTTAACTTTCATTTTTTAAAAAGTTATAGTGGTTTTGATTCACTTAAAATCAATAATTCATATAATTATCATCCATTTTTAAAGGATTTTTTTTTTATTATTTAATAATTTTTGGCTTCACAAAAATTAAAAAATTTTGTAGTTGTTAAAATGCAAAATACATTAAAGAAGAAACAAAGAAGTGTTGATTTATAAAAAGTAAAAGAAAAAATAAATGAAAGTGTATATTTTATCAGTATCAGACTAGTGCTGTAATATTAATATCGATATAAGTGACAAGTCTCTTTCATGACCACTGAAACTCATATAACAGAGTTTTTTGTTGGTTGCGTTGGGAAGATTATGACATACTGTACTTCTACTTATACAGTGCTATTTTGCTATAATATTTTTGTTGAGGTAGCTACCACTCAAAGAAAATTTAATTAAGAAATTATTTGATCTGATAGTTAAAATTGTTTACACAAAGTTAATCATACCTACATATTCAATTTATATTTATATATTAAAATATAATGTAATGATTATTAAGTTTGGTTTACTCTAAATGTTTACATCTCTAGGAATAATCTCTTCTTTATTACTCTAGCAATTTTAATTAAAATAGATAGTTATATGGGTTTAATATTATCTATATCGAACTATAACCAAATACCAATTCAACCTATTAAATATTCTGTATTTAGGAATAAAAATAAAGGATTTGCTCTTGCATGTGTTTCTTTTATGTTTTGCTTAAGCAACTACATAAGTTTTAGGGTTTAATACTGCGATAAAACAAGATAAAAAGGGTTCATATATTTGCTAACTTTTTTTCAATTTTGCTAAATGCTGTAATTTGAACACATAATATATAAATTCTGAGATCAACTTTTAGCAATTGAGAAGTTATAATCCAGATAATATATTCGAATCAAATATTACCATAATACTAAACCTTTGTAAAACTGGTATTTATATATAATGTGATAAAAATTATATGAAATCTGATTTATTAAAATTTGTATAAATATATATATTGCAAAACTGTAACTTTTGTAATACAACTCTAATCTGAAATATCACCTATCTGAAGTAACAACTTTAGACATATAAAGTAACATCTGATTAAAATTAAATGTCTGAAATTAGATACATGCATTAGAAATTTGAGTACTATTTCAAATATCCAAAAATATTCAAAATACAAATTATCTTACAGTCTAGAGACAACTTTCTAATGATCAGATCGATGAGTTACAGAACTGGAATTAATAAATCACCAATATTAGCCAAAATCAGAAAATTATTAATTCATTCTTGAATAATTTTTCATTTGTTCCAAAAATTATAAAAAACAGCAGTAATATTATGTTTATATTCTGGTCACTATATAAAGATCGCAGGGTAAATCAGTTATATCCTGGGTACTATGTATATAAGCAGAATAAAATTTCTGCTTATACTCAACTATTCAGGATAAAACTATTACTTATCTGTATTCTTACAAATTAGAATTTTTTTTTATTTTTTTATAATTAACCCGAATCAGTTTTATGGACAGCTTAAAGAATTAATAGTAAAGCAAATTATTTTAGTTAACATCACCTTGGAGTACTTAGACAACACACCTTCCTTATTGCTATGTATGATATTATTAGCAAATAATTTGTTGACTTCTTGTTTTGCAAATACTGAAATTTCTTCTTGTGTCTTTTCTTTAGCCAGTCTCTCAGTTTTAGAATAATTCTGTTTGAGTTTATGGTTAGCTATATATGCGGTCTAACAACAATTAATTTTGAATTGAGATATGCATTATTAGGTAAAAGAATTCTACTATCAGATCCATGATAATCTAGTTGTTTCTTTGGTAACAGATTTGGTTGTTTCTTTAAATTTATCAAGAAGGTCAAAACCTAATTCAAACAAGTATTATTCACATACTGCAAATAATTCATTTTCTAATTTGTGATCCTTTATCTTTTTGAATATCTATACTAAAGCAAGTTGATATGCTGATTACTACTTTGTTTTATATTTATCTAACATGATTTTTATGTATATTATCTCTGCTAGAACCTTTTGAATTTTTGATCTGACTTTGCTCGTATTTTATGTTCGTGGATTTTCTATTTGGAATAAAATGAATTAATTGATTTAGTAAATAAAATATTACTAAAGCACTTATATAGTGCAGCTTATACCTCTACGCTAACTATAAACTATAATACCCTATATATAGCTTAAATTGTAAAGTACACTGGGTATTTTAGACCACGCTATACAGTACCTTACAAGCTCATAAATTAAATCCAGACCTTTTATATTCAAATATTGTTGTGGTGAGGATCTATAATAGAGTTTTTCTGGTTCTGTGTTGAATCAGAGACAAACACAACTTAAATCTGTGAACATCGAAGATTAGACAAATATTGTAAAACCATAAAAGCTCATAAATAAAATCTAGACCTTTTATATTTAAATATTGTTGTGGTGGGGTCTATAATAAAGTTTTTCTGATCCTGTACTGAATCAGAAGGCAAACACAAATCTGTGAACATCAAAGATTAGACAAACATTGTAAAACCATAAAAGCTCATAAATAAAATCCAGACCTTTTATATTCGAATATTGTTGTGGCAGAAACCTATAATAGAGTTTTTCTGGTCTTGTACTGAATCAACACGAATACAACCTAAATATATAAATATCAAAGATTAAACAAACACACTGTAAAACCTTACAAGCTCATGCATTAAATACAGACCTTTTATATTTGAATATAGTTGTGGCAAAGATCTATAATAGAGTTTTCTCAGTCCTGTATTGAATCAGAAGATGAACATAACCTAAATCTATGTATATTAATTAAACAAATATACTGTAAAACCCTTACAAGCTTATATACTAAATCTAGACCTTTTAGATTCTAGAAAATAAATAAATTTGTCTAGATGAAGTTTTTCAGGAGTCAAAATTTGATTGCATATTGCACATTGAATATTAATACTTCATTGAATATTAATCCTTCGTTGAAATGTTAAAATAGTATCGGTATTGGTATGTATTGTAAATTAGTTATCCGGGCAATTTATTTGTACTAGCCAATCTGGTATATAAAGTACAAATCTGCATGACTATTGTTTGGTAAACAATTATATAAAATCGATATTGATTTTTAATCAACATGCTTAGATAGTCGAGTATACCAGTGTACGAGTATACAAATATATGCCAAAAAATAAAATTTATTTCTATTTTCAACTATTTCAAAAACAGCAATAAATTATAAAAAAAAAGCAGAAGAAAGTTTAAGCTAGAAGAAAAATCATAAACAAAAACCTTGACCTAGTGCTATATATACTTCCAGAATGAGTAAAACTAAGCCGCAAGTAGTGGACTATAGTCTATATATATCAAACTGAAGTGCAAGCTAAATGCAGTATAAAGTAGAAATACTGTAGATTCTGCCAGGTTTATCTTAAGGATAAAGTGGTCCTAAGTTAGTTATTTAAAATGTACATCTATGAGACTAGTTCTAAGAACTGAGGGGGAAAAGTGCTGATTGATACAGACCTCAGAGTATATAAATACAGAGAGTTTAAATGGATAA
>CAJVQC010001193.1:0-10650 GCA_910592285.1 Racocetra persica
ACATTAAAATCAGCTTGGTAGTTCTTGAGAAATCTTTAAAAAACTTCTTTTTTACATATAAAATTTTTTTAAAAAAATCAATTTTTTTTAAAGAAATTTTATATGTGAAAAAGAAGTTTTTTAAAGACTTCTCAAGAACTACCAAGCCGATTTTAATATTCTTACTACTATTAGATACTTCTTGATAAGTTTTACAACTTTTGTTACAAGCCCAAGAGTGATTTACTTAGTAAAAAAAAAAGTTTTAAATAGGCATGCTCCATATTCGGGCTTATAGTAAAATTTATATATAAAAAAAAATATATTTGTTCAGATGACTTGTGATTTGCCAATTAATATAATTGTCTCAAATTGTAATTGAGATGTCTTGAATAACAATCAAGACATCTCAGGTACTTGATTAACAAGTTATGTGTTTCACCTAACAATCAATATCTGAAATACCACAGTTGTCATCTAAAACAAGAAGCGATTAGAACACAATATATATAATACATTGTAATAATTTATTTCTATAAATATTGATGATAATTAATAAAAATCCAATCAATTTTAATTGATAGTGATAATAAGAATCGTTTAAAATCCTTAGATTTTAATCAATTATAATTTTATTTTAAAATTTTCTGTATACTATGAAAAATACTTGATGCAGTTAAAAAGAAGTTTGATAAAAGGTTCTGGAAACATATATGGAACTTTAAATATGAACTAGTTAATAATTGAAAAAAGAAAAATAAGATTATAAATAAAATCAAAAAAACAGAAAGAATGAAAAAAAGAAAAATTAATACAGAGAGCTAAAAACAAAAAAAACAGAATCACTAAAAAAAATAAGTTCAAGAAGAAAAGAAAAGGCAAATCCTAAATCTAGCACAAGAAAACTACCAAAACTTAATCAAATACCATATCAAACCAGTTTGGTTCTCGTGAACCAATGTTACAAAGAAAGACAAATAAAACTAACAAGGTCGGCAATCCCAGCTTATGATCAGAGAAATTAAATCCTCAGAAAATTGAGGATCCAACGTGAAGCAAATGGCTGCTTAGGTGGGTCACACCTGGGCTTTAATGCCAAGTGAGTTTTTATTAGTACAGCATTATAGTATAGAAAATTATATTTAATATAAATGTAAAATTCTGTACTTAAAATAATAAAGGCAGGATCGCCAAAAAAAAAATTTTTTTAATTATACACCCATGTAATAAATCACATTTAAATATATACTTATAAAAGCAGCCAGGTTTTGAAAATAAAGTAGTAAAGTATCTACACAATAAGATTATTTATTTATGATTATTTGGTAACCCAGTAATTAAAAACGAATGTTTTTATATCATAATCACTAGACACTATTTGTTAACTTTGACACTATATGATCTGCCATTTTACCCACCCCACAATATACCCTTTTATGAAAGTTTATTAAATAAATAAATCGTAAAGTTATTCAGAAGATCAAAATATATGTATTCAAAAAGTTTGATATGAACTAAGTAACTTATTAATATATTGTTATTTTTTATGTCTTACAAAATATTGAGAACCAAGTTTAAAATTTGGTTCTGAACAAACCAGGTTTATACTTATAACATATTATATAAAAATTTGGTTCTTAGGTTTTTAATTTGGAACCTAAACCAAACCAACTAACTTTACTATACTTAAATCAAAATATCGTTTTCAAAGTTATCGGACAAATGGGCCAATTTCTATCCCGTTCATTCTGGAATCAGTGATGTGCCTAAATCTTCGTTCGGTTCCAATAGGCTATGTGTACACAATGAATTTTAATATTTGTCCTTAACGTAGAATCAATTAACTTCCTAGAGATGTTCAGATCATTTCCTTACCTATACTGCTTGAGAAGTACACATTCACCGCCATTTTCCAAATCTATATTATATTGATAGAAATAGCCTTCCGAGGTAACAACCATGACTTGAGGTGTGGTACTAAGTAATAAATTTTGTCAATAACAAAATGTAATGAAACGTCCTGCTTTCCATGAACACGACTACCGTATTTAAACATCTTCTCCAGTGCTAAGCCCTATAAGAATTTCAATAACTTGCATCAACGAGAATGAAATGTATAAATGTATAGATACCTACTTGCTTAATGCAACTACACTTTGGACTCCAGAACTAGGTAATTTCAAGTAAGCGAAATCGCGAGTTGGTTCCCACATTTCCGTAAGAGCATCTGGAAGATAATTACCGACACTACCAGCTACAGTGCGTCCAAGGTGAAGAGATTGACGTCGTATTGCACTTATTGCCAAAATGTAAACATGGATCCAAAGCAAATTAAATAATTAATACCGTATTTCGAATTTAAATGACGGACAATAATTATATTAACACAATGCTACTCGTTTACATTCATTGCTATAACAACTCACCCGACAGACCCAGTCTTTTTCTTGCCATCAATGAAAGCCTCAAATCCTCCTATTGTCGCAGGCCCAATAGAGTGACGAGTGAGAGAATTCGCAACACCACCTGCACCATTAGTGGCACCATTATTCGCATTTGCGTTACTATTAGGTCCACTTGTGTTTCCAACTAATTTGAAGACATGTACAGTTTCAGTGTCACTCGAAACACATAATAATGAGCTAACAAGATTGAACGAGATAGAGTGGATGCGAGCTGGATAAGATCCCCGCCGAAACTGATGCAATTTTTGAACATTTGGAATTGAAAAAACACGGATTACAGTTCCCTAATGCAAAATTGTAACATTCAGTATACAATAATTCATATAATTCATAAACAAAGTAAGTGGCATACATACCTTATCACTAGCAGTTGCCAACAACGTTCCTTCAGAGTTAATGGCTACGTAAGCTACTGGGCTTTTATGCGCTTGGACAACATTGACAACTTGCAATGATAATGCGTCAAAGATCAAGACGTCACCAGATGGCGCAGTATGTTGTGTACTATGATTGGAAAAAGGTGATGATGGTGATGGAGTTGGAGAAGGATAGGCTATGTAGCAATTGTCATTTGAAGGAGAAAGGGCGCAAATTGCTACGAATTGATACAGAATATGTAAATTAAAATTATTGGAAACTTAGAGATAACAATTGGTGAACCTGGCAAATAATCACCATTTGGGTTAGGACTAGTATCAATAGTATGCAACAATTTCATATTGCTGATGTCGTAAATAAAAATTGTTTGCTCTAAAACAACAATTAATCGGCGACGGTTAAGTTTAACAGCTAAGATCGAAGTTTGGAAGGTAAGTTCACATATTGTTGTTTGTCGCTTTTTTTTTTTAAAAAAAAAAAAACAAGATAGTTATCCGTTAGGTTATTTCTTTTACCAATTCAATTAATCGAATGTTTAAATTAAATGTGAATATACCTTGGTGTTAGTGATTTGTAATCGTCGTGGTGAGAATGATGGATGGTCTCCTGCACCAACGAGAGCTACTAAGGACGTACAAAAAAGCATCTCAACGATACCAGTACCACCACCAGCTTTTGTTTAATTATGAGGAAATAAAATACCAACGCGTTAAATTAAAATTAAACAAATTTTACGAACTTTAAAGTTATCGCATGTCAATATCGCAGGCACTACTAATTTTGTCTTAGTTTATAGAACATATGTACCAGCGACAACTTCATTCATGCGATAAAAGAACCACAAATAAATCATATAAGTGCATTATTTTAATGCCAGTAAAGAGGACTTACATTTTGAGTAACACTTTCCGAATGGGTCACAATTATATATCTTGTAGCCATGTTGTGTACCGACAGAGATGCAACTTTAAATTTAAAAGATGAAATTGTTTTAGCATATAAAGCACTTGTACACGTTCATATTTAAGTTAAATGTTAGGATTCAAGCAACATTTGTACAGTTAACTTTTAAACATTTACTGATGGTAAATGCAACACACTGAAAAACCTAAGAGACGAAGACGCGTGTCCAACCAACTACTTTTAAATTTACCTGAAATCTTGATTGAAATTAATAAACAATAATTCGTTGTTTCCCCGACCGCTAAGATTCATGACCAATATTTGGGTTAATTAACAGCGAAAGTTCCAGTTTAGGTCAATTTTTAAAAACTGGATGGACCACAAGGCGTTCCCGTGGCGTTCCCGTGACACCTTTATAGTTCTATTTTCTGCAAAACTTCGGTATACATTGAGGCTGATTGCAAAAAAAAAAAAAAACACCGTTTATACATGATTAGTGTCACAATAAAAAGTTAATATGATGCTATATAAATAACAATTTTCGTTTTGCTTAACAACCGTGCGTTATTTGTTTCTTGAAAAAAAAACGTTTGCAAAAACCCTTGTTAAATTTTTATCACATTGTAATTGCAAGTTTCAGGGTAAGAAATTTGCTTTCGCATTTGGTCAAGGATTCCCAAGTGAAGTGAAGTGCACGCTGAATATGTTTATTGCAGACTAGTTATAAATTGCCAGAGTAATTTTTTACAAAACTTCTCTAATTATTGTAAATAGCACGTACCTCAGTAATTTCGATCGTATAATACGATGGACCATTCTGGCCACTCACCCGAAAGTCGAGGTTATCCTGATGAGTCACCAGAGGAAGCGCTTATGGCGTCTTTTCGAGTTGCAGCAGAGTCTGTTGCGCAACTTTTCAAAACCTCTTTGAACCAAACGAAGCGTTATGATAACGGTTATGAACAGTGCCTACGAGATTTGATGGAATATGTTTCAACGCATCCCAACGTTCAACAAAGACGTCAGACAAGTGGTGGTGACGGTCGGGATGCATTCATATGTGTTGATGATTTGTTAAAGTTCATTCATTCTAAAACTGAGCATCTAAAGTCTATGAGTCGACGAACTCGCGACGATGCCATGAATGTTCGCCACCAATCCCAACAACAAACACAACATTTCGTACAAACACCACAGCAGATATCCCCTTTTCAAGCGGCTGGCACACATACACATTCTAATTCCGGTGACTCTCCGGTGTCGGATAATATCTTTGGAACCGATCGTGACCAGTTTAACTTTTCTCTTCAATCAAATCTTATGTACCACCCTATTCAGCACGAAATTGACTGCATTGATACAGGACAAGAAGGTGGTATTGGGATTTTGGCTAGTAATGATTCCTTAAAGAGACGATACGGTGGTCCAACAGAATTGAACTTTTTTGGTCGTTCAATGCCCCTAGAATATTCGTTCTTCGAGCCACTAACTAAAAAGGGAAGGCTTCGCAAGGATGAGTGACTTTATTTTCTTTATATCAATCTCTTGTTTTATGTGACCTCTGTGTTTTTACAATGGTGATGATGTCTTCAATGTCGTTTAACGCCGTTTCATCGTATGTATGACAAATGTTTTAATTACGTTTTTTTTGCTTTTAAAAAAATAAAATTACACTACCTTCTCATTACTATTTCTCTTATTTATCAGATCTCCTTTGTTCAAATATGGTTGATTGTTGGGTTTGAACACGGTTTCATTCTTGCATTTTCTCAATATACATAATGTCAAATAAGAAACAAATAAATCAATGTAAAAAAAAGACAATTAAACCTTACATATAAACCAACGACGTGTTACAATGATTATATTAGAAAGAGTAAGTTGTTCAATAAATTGGCTCGAGAAATTTTTCAGCTTTGTATATCACGAGATAAATTAATTATCGTGAATAATCATTAGGTGTGATAATCTTGTAATGATTATTTTCTCGTTTTGAGGTATTAGATATATTTAATGAATACGCTACAATATTTTGGTTTATATATTAATTTATACATTCTTTTGTTTTGTATATTTGAATTTATTGAAGTTTAATATTAAAAGAATTCTTTTTTTAGTCTATTTAGAAAATGGACATGATTTGTAAATTGATTTTTAATAAAAAATATTTTTTAATTGAATATCATTCTAGAATATAAATGTGTATTTATAGATTAATTTTATAGGTGTTATTAAATACTATGTGCGTTTATAGATATTGAAGTTGTAATACGTTGATTTGCAATTCGTAATGTCCGATAATAACTGTCCGATTAAATTTTAAAAAAAAAAATTTTATCAAATTTTATCGCATTTAAAAGAACTTTAAATTTTCAAATTTGTATAAAAAATTTCTATTAAATTCAATTAGATAGTTATTAAACAAATTTTTGTTAAAAAATAAAAGAATTTTTTTGTAAGATATTTAAATTCTTATTAGTGATTTTTAATTGGATTTTATAGTTTAGAGATTAAGTTTTCAAGTCTTTACAGACTAGATAATAGTTAAAGTTTAGCTAAAAACAATATATTTTTGTATTTAACAAATTAGCTAATAATTAATATTATGGATAATGCTAAAATTTGGTATTTTAATTTGAAATTATAAGCTTTATCAAAATTTATCTATGCTTTTTGGTTAACTCTAATGCTAAATTTTAACTTTATTTTAAAAAATATACAAATAAAAAAGTTTAAAAATTTTTAAAAATTACTATATTTAAAATAATTTAAATTTTAGTATTATTTGATTTTAATATTAAACTATTCCTTAAACCATCTAGCAGGCAAATTTGTCTGCTAAAATCTTCATTTTTTCGATTTTGTGCGATTGTGCCTGATTTTTCTAAGCAGCAGTACCCTCTTTCCTAAGCTAGAATTAAAGTATACTATTTTGCAGATCAACTTGTGATTTCATATCATATGTTAGTAGTACATGATATTGTATATATACATTAGTAGTATAGTGATTATCTATTAATTGTTATCAATTTTATATTAAAAAAAACAAAAAAAAAATAATAATAATAATATTATAGATGGACACAACTCTTCCTGATGATCACTTGTACCAACCAGTTTTCAAAAACAAGTTAAAGACTTAAAACCAGAAGAGAACAAATAACTTGAAGTTTTCTTAATACAAACTGTTGTTGACAAAGTTTTGAACGTGATATACCAAGGAGCAGATGTTTTGAACAGTTTGCAAAGAGGTCAAGCCTTGTTATCTTGTCTTCTTGGGTGGATTTCTTTTTGTGTTCAGCATCCAACCCAGAGGAGTCTCTGGGAACAGTAAGTGGAAAGAAGACTTAAGTTATGTTAGGAACAGAAGGCTATGAAGAACTTTTGGAACAATACTTCTTAGTTAGAAAACTCGCAAAATTATATTTTTTTTGCGGTTCTTTTTCTTCATAATTTTTGACAAAAATTGGGGAATTTGGCTACCCCCTCCAAAAGATCAGCAAAAAATCAGTATTATTTATCACTTCCATTTTCGAAAAGTCTCGAGTTATGCTATGATGAATAAGAAAAACAACAAACACGTGTAAGGAGGAAGTTTTGAGGCTGAAATTAAAACTGACGATTACTCTAGAACCTGAGTTAGATTTAATACAAGACTTGGCAACTAGAATAATAATATAAGATATGCAATATTTTGAAGTTGTAAGCATATAATTTTTAGTCCTTAGCATAGGTTAAAATGCATTGTAGTTTCATTTGTTAAATAGCTCTATATATAGATTTCTATGACCATGTAGATAGTTTTTTACCTGGTTAGCGGGTTTTTATATCTGTAGACAAGTTCTCTTAGATTTTAGGATAGTCTTTTAACTCCTTTATAATTTGGTCATCTTCTTTGTATGTTTGTTTTTTTTATTTACTTTTTTTTTCATTCTATACTTATTATTTTTTTTTTTTTTTACTTCTCTATGAAAAAGTGTCATCAGATTGGCGGCACTCTATTGTAGAGTGGTAATTTTGACAAGGTTAGTGAAAACCATCTTTTGATCTTTGGGGTACATATTCTCAATAAGTTAAGGATCCTAAAAGAAGAAAAATGTTCACTTAGGCGAGTCACTCCTGGGTTGTATTCTAGTATAAATTTGGGGTTTACTTCATTTTTATTGTGATAATAAGATAGATCAAGAGATTCTTTATTTGTAACAAGTATGAAGTATTTTTTATAGATAATATAGGTTTAGCTAACTGAAATATCTTGTTGTAAGGTATTGCTGATAAAAAAAAAAAAGAAAGAATCGCTAAAGTAAAAAAAAATATTATTATTATTATAGATATATCTCTACATTTCATATGATATTATTTTGTCCATGTTTGTAATATTTATTGCTGAATTACTAAAGTGATTGAGAAGCTTTGGCCCAATAAAATGTTCTCTAAAAAAATATACCATTTTTTGGTTTGCACTCTTTGCTTGTATAACATAGCATATGCAATGATGTAAAAATTGTAGTGTTATATACTTTGTGTTCCTGAAAGTTCTCTAGTCAATTTCGGTTAGTTTTTCAATAAAAAAAATTTATTTTAGATTTTTTCTTCTAATTATTTTAGTGGCCAAATTTGCCTGCTAAACCTGGACAGTTTAAGGGATAAGTTTTTTTATTTTAACAAATTGCATTAGTATATACATGCCACCAAAATAAGTTTTTAAAAAAACTCTATTTTGTTTCTATTAGAGCAAATTAGAATTTTTTATATACAAGATCAAATTTAATTTAAGTAGTTATATTTCTTATAATTTTGTCTCTTCAAAAAAAATATTAAAAAATTCATTTTTTAAGTAAAATAAATCAAAAACAATTTGATCATCAAATTTTAATTTTGAGTTTTAAACTCTAAAATAATTTTATCAGCATATAAGATAAATATATCTAATTTGATGCAGTATCTAATTTGATATTTGATAATATCTTGAGAACTATTAATTAAAATTATATAATTCTGGTACCATTTAATTTGTCTTATTAAAATAAATCAAATAGTATCAAAATTATACAATTCTAATTGATAGTTCTTAAGATACTCTATTTAATCAAAATAATCAAGATAATATAGTACTTTACCATATTATTATAGATACTTTTTAAAATTTTATACAAAGCTAAATAAGCAAGCTATTAAGCTAAAAATAAAATTATAAATTCATTAAATCTATATTTTAAATAAAAAAAAGATTATTAAATTCTATATAGTATTTCTTAAGATAATTAAGATTAAATAAAAATTATTTAGTATAACAAATTATATATATTTTAAAATTTTTAAAAGTTTTTAAAAAATATTTATTAAATTATTAAATATAATAATAATTACTGTATTTAGTGGTTTATTAATTTGAAATTTATTATATTTTTAATATAAATTTGAATTTAAATTTTTAATATATATAAAACTTAATTTTTTATTAGAGCATTATTTTATGGTGACTCATCGCCACGGCGACCCCATGATCAACCAATCAAAATCGATCATGTGGATCATGTAACTTTATTAAAAAAAAAAAGATTTTACAAAATTATTACGCAATGATGTGTGTTGCGCAACAAAAAAAAATTACAAAACAATTATGCAACAAACATCAGTGCATAAACAATAAAAAAAAAAAAACTTTAATTCGTATCCACCCACTCACTTTAGATAAAGACAAAAATCCAGTAACCAAAATCCATAGCAAAATTCGACAAGAACTTAACTACCGAAGATGATGATATCAACGATGAAGTTTTAACACCAAAAGTGATAACACCAACTACGAAAGCTCCAACACCGAAATATCTGGAAGAGGATACGTTAGTAAATATAGGAAGAAAAAAAACAATGCTGTGACATACTTACGACAGCTTCAACAACTATGGTACTAGCGACGATGACTCAGATCGAATATGAGAAAAGAGAAATGGTTAGTAAGTATTAAAAAAAAAAATAAATAAATAAGAAAATGAAAGAGACAAGAAAACGAAAGGGAAGAAAAAGACAAGAAAATGAAAGGGGAAAAAAAAACAAGAAAATGAAAGGGGAAGAAAAAGACAAGAACCGAAAGAGAAAAAAAAAACAAAAGAGGAAGAAAAGACAAAAACCAAAAGGAGAAAAAAAAGACAAGAACCAAAGGAAATGAAGAAAAAGACAAAAAAATGAAAGAAGAAGAAAAAAACAAGAAAATGAAAAAGAAAGAAAAAAACAAGAAAATGAAAGAGGAAAAAAAAAGACAAGAAAATGAAAGAGGAAGAAAAAGACAAGAAAATGAAAAAGACGAAAAAGACAAGAAAACAAAAGGGAAAGAAAAAAAACAAAAAAACAAAAGGAAAGAAAAAAACAAGAAAATGAAAGGGGAAAAAAAAGACAAGAAAATAAAAAGGAAGAAAAAGACAAGAAAACAAAAGGGGAAGAAAAAGACAAGAAAACAAAAGGGAAAAAAAAGACAAAAACCAAAAGAAATGAAGAAAAAGACAAGAACCAAAGAGAATGAAGAAAAAAACAAAAACCGAAAGAAATAAAGAAAAAGACAAGAACCAAAAAAAACGAAGAAAAAGACAAGAACCGAAAGAAACAAAGAAAAAAAACCGAAGAGAATAAAGAAAAAGAACTAAAATAAATAAAGAAAAAGAACTGAAATAAATAAAGAAAAAGTAAAGTAGAAGAATAAGAAAAAGAGAGAACAAAAAAAAAAGAACCGAAAAGAAAACAAGAAATAAAAAATGAAAAGAGAAAAAATAACGAAAGAAGAAAAAAACGAAAGAGAAAAGAAAAAAAAAAGGAACAAAAGAAAAAGAACAAAGAAAAAGAGACAAAATGAAAAGAAAACAAGAAATAAAAAATGAAAAAGCAAGAAAAAGAAAATAAAAAAAATAACAAAAGAAAAAAGAATGAA
>CAJVQC010001194.1:0-10648 GCA_910592285.1 Racocetra persica
TCTGTATTATTTATATTTCAAAATTTGCTTATAAAACCATCTTTGGAGCTCTAACAAAAAACATTCCTTGCAAAATTTACTATAAGCAATATCTTTGCTTTATTCCAACTCTCACTCTAACCCTAACTATAAAAAATATTATCTTTTGCTTTAAAGAAATTATTTTGTTGTTTTTGTTATATATTAAAATCAAAGGTGATAATCACCTGTGGTAGAAATTAGATATTTTCTATATAAAATTATATTTTGAACAATTTTATTTAAAGAGTAAAAAAGGTTAACTTAGAAAAAGTTTGCTATATAGAATCTTTGCTAGCAAAATAATCTTATAAACTATTATTATACAAGATTTTTATTAAAAAAAATCTAAATTTATTTTTAGAAAAAAAATTTTTAGTAAAAATCCTATATATTAAAATTAAAAGTTTGGTTTTTCTATATAAAACTTTTTTTTACTAAGATAATCTGTTCTAACTTTTTAAGCAAATTTGGTTAGTACTGTATATAGTCAAATCTCTCTATAATCAAACCCTTGGTTTTAAGAATTTGGTACTTATAAAGAGTTTGTGCTTATTTTTTTTTGGTTTTAAGGTGAGGCCTTACTCATATCATTATTAGTAAAAAATTTTTTAATAGTAATAGTGTAGATTACTACAATGCAGTCACCGAGGTTTCTACTTGTAGTCAGAGTGAATCATTAAACTACTATATATAGAAATTTACAAAGCTACTACTATTTGTACCAGTACAAATAAAAATAAAATTATATGCAAGAATAAGAGTTCAGACAAGGAAAAATTTATCTGCGACCTAAATCTACTAGAGTGGTCAAGACTCATCTAGATTAGAATTTGTGCTTATATAGAGATTAAATTTTATAAGTGCTATATAAGTTGTTTTTAAAATTTATATAACTATAAGCAAATATGACTATAAAAGAGATGACTATAGAGAGGTCTGACTATATAATTTTATATATTTTATATTTTATCAATTTTGTTTTTTTTAAACCTTTTATTTTTTTTTATTTTAATAATCTTTCTTTTATTATATAAATCAGTATAAAATATCTCTATAAAAGCTAAACTACTTAATAATTTATATATGTTTGTATTAATAAAGAATCACTTGATCTATTAACAAGAATTTATAAAAAGTTTTACAAGGAAAACCCAAATACAACCTGTCTAAATAGATCATTTTTACCTCATCTAAGATTCTTAACTTACTGAGAATTTATATCTCAAGAGTCTATAGTAGATGCTTACTGATCTTGTTAGAATTACTGTTCTATATAATATATCACTAATCAGAAGAAAAATTTCTAACAAAAAAATCTAGAAGAACAAATAGAGTATTGTAAATTCTCAAAATAATAGACATCTGTGTATTATTTTGAATATATGCATATTATTCTGAGTATACACATAGGCATTATTTTGAAACTAATATAAAATTATATATATTTTTTATATAAAAAGTAAATAAATAAAAAGCTTTGAAACTAGATTCGGTGCTAAGTAAATCTATTTTTGAACTTTAATTAAAGTTCATTAAACATGGTCTAGTATAATAGCTCTTCGAAGTTTTGTAACGTTTGTTTATCTTTGTTTACATAAATTGCAAAACTTTGTGAAGCTATTGTGAATGATATACTTAGTCATTCTTGATAAACTTAATACTATTAAAACTGTCTCGATCTGAAGAACAACTTTCGTTAAAACTCAAAAGTAGATTTACATAGTACCAAATCTAGTTTTAGAGTATTTTTTTAAATTTTACTACTCTTTACTATAAGATGCATATTATTTTGAGATGTGTATAGGCATTATTTCAAAACCATCTATGCTATTTTTAGAGTGTGTAATTTTTGAATTAACACCTCTGCTCATTATTTCAAGAATTTACAGTAAGGAGAATTATGAGAAAAAGGATATTTTAAAAGAAAACATAAAAAAATATATATATTAAAAAAAAAAAGAAACAAAAAAACAATACAAGACTAAACAAAATTTAATGCTCACCAACTCTTTCCAATGATCATCTGGCCAACAAAAATCAAGAAACCGAACTATGGTTAGTGCTATAAAAAATGTTTAGGTAAATAATAAACTTGGTCCTACAGAAGTAGATGTGTTGTTGACGAAATACTGAGAGTGTAAAACCGGGAAGCGATCTACTTTGGACTGGTTTTGGTAGAGGTCAAGCTCTTCTTCTGGCAGACACTTTTATCTATTCGGTATCCAAACCAGAAGAATATTTTGGAAATACAGAATGTTTAGGATGATACCAGAAGTATTATAAGCTTAGGGTATATCTATACAACCATAAAACTTACAAGGAACAACCACAGAAAAGTTTCATTGGCCCACCACTTTTCTCGAAGAAATTTTGTCAAAAGTGGATGTTTTAGCTTACCCCTTCAAAAAATTGACACGTAAAATTCCAAAACAAGTTGGTATTGTTTACCTGTTCATGACTTAAACAGGAACTTTCTAAATAGAATATCGGATGGACATCTAGATTAAACAACCATGTACAGACCATATGACAACACAAATAGTAATACGTACTTCGACCAGAAAAACCGTTGAACAATACTCTGAGACTTTCATTTTTCAGGCTACTCTGTTTTATTTAGCTGTTTTTTTTAAAACTTTTTTTTACTTTACATATATTATTAGAATAGAGTTAGATACAGAGCTTCTTTACCTATTAATATATAATTTTTAAAGCCTGACACAGGCCTATAATTGTGACTTATCAGATTTCTTTTTCTTTTTTCTCCTCCATTTCGTCTTTGTTTTTGTTTTTAGTATTAGTTTTTGTTTTTTTTTTAGTATTTCTCCTTTTAGTATTAGTATTAGTATTAGTAAAAAAATTTTTTTTTCTTTCTACTTTTCTACGAAAAGATATCATCAGATTGGCGATATTTTATTGTAGAGCGGTGGTCTGATAGTGCTCTCTCTGAGAGAGATAGTTATTTCTTTTTTGAAACTTATCATGACATATTCATATGGATGTATCTGCTCAGTGTAGCCGATTGCTTGTAAGTGCTCTCGAAGTAACTGCGGGATGCTACTTCTCAATATTATTAGGAAACCCTTTTGTATACCAACAATCGAAATATAATAAAGGAGACTAAAGACAAGATGGCCTAAGTAGAAAAAAAAAAAAATACAAGACTAAAGGTTTTGGGTCTTGTAGCTTATTGGTTAAGCTCTCAAACCCCACAAACAAGATCAATGGTTCAAGTCAGGCTGAAGGCAAATTGAATAATTTGTTTCTATAACTTTTGGGAACTATAATTGAATGTGAAGCTCTGTGGCTAAGTCCAAGTACAGGTATGAAGCTAGAATAGAAATTCCTGAAAGAAGACCTAAATATAGAGCATTGGTATTACGTGTAGCTACGATATTACAAAAGACTGCAGCTATAAAGATTGCGCAAATAAGTCCTTCAGAGACAGGATAGTACTAATATCCTTGTATCTCCAGATTTGGCAATACTAACATCTCTACACCTAACTTGTAGGATACTTGCTTGAAAGGGTGGTTAACAGATTGCACGAATAAGTTCTTATCTGGAAAAAAAATACAAGTACTTGCTTGGGAGGATGATCGATATAACCAAAGTTGGAAGTAGTAAGAAAAGTAGTGAATATGTGGATGGTTTGTGGTAAAGGATTGGTCTTATCAGAATCAGAAGCACCTCTGGCAATGCAAAATGTAGATACTATAGAAGGCAAAGATTATAGAGCCTATCTGATGTTCTGTATACATATAAAAGTATCGAATCAGGCTCTGGTTATACCTATATGGAAGTCTATAATGAACAAGTCTAGAATCTACTAACCTCTGGGGTTTACAATAACAAATAGTAGTACAGCATCATTGGGATCAGTGTAACTCTCTAGAAATAACCAGAATTGTCTTGGTATTGTATAACAATATACTAGAAGCAAGCATTATATGGTAGTATGGTATCACCAGGGTCAGTAAACTTTCTGAGTATAACTAGAATTGTTCTGGATGCTTGTGAAATATATTCTAAACTCACCATAGCTGGTAGTACTTAAAAGAACTGAAGAAGGTGCCAAGTAACTATATAACATTAAAATCTGAAGTATCTGTAGTTGAGCTGTAGCAGTAGGAACTGGTTTGAAATATAGGTTAGTAGTATCTGAGCAGATAAGTAGTAGAGGTTATCTGACAATGAAATACTAATACTGTCATATGGTGAACCTAACTAGGCTACAGTTTCTGGTTTGAGATACGAGTTCCTGCAGATCTTAGACCAATATCAAAATACCTTAGAGAAAACAATAATATGATACACCAAACTAGAAGATCATAAAGATCTATAACCTGAATATTATCAATTTGGAAGTTGTACAGAAACAAGGTGATAGAAGTGGGAAATATAGGCTTAGCTAGATATAGTAGTTTTAGAATGCAGAAGTAGTATTAGTATAGGTATGATCCTCCTCTACTAGCTTAGCGGTTTAATAACAATGCTTCTTCAAAGTTGAGAGGTACTCTGACCACAAGTGTTGACCTCAGTTATAGTACGCTGATGCTACAACTAGGATTGTTTGGGTATCTATAAGAGCAGCTGGATAAATATCAGGTAGCTGATTAGATTAGCATAGTTTAGTATTAGATTGTAATATAGTTCAAAAATTAAGTATGTACTTATGAATATATCTAAATAAAGGCTTTACCGGCTTTTCTAGCCAAGTTTAAAAAAAAAATACAAAACTAAAAACTAAAAAACCTATCTATCAAATTGGTACCTGCTAACCAAAATATATAATTTTTTTTTTAATATTAAAGTGATCTTATGGTTGATTGCCTTTATTAGTTTATATGCTAAGCTGATCAAGTCAGCCACTACTCATTTGGTATATGGTTTTAAAGAGTACAACTAGCCATATGTACAATTTTTAATTGTCTATTTAAGTAGTCCATCTGAGGTTCTACACTAGATACTATACCTATAATCCAACTAGAGAATTACCTATTTAAATCTCTGCTCCGCCACATCCTTATGAGGAACCAATATCTGCCATAGGAAGCTTCCTGACCTAGGGCTAATTTACTCTTGAAGTAAACTTGCTAGAGTTTTCTATACTCACAATCCGGCTAATCTAGACTTCAATAACTTACGCTAAGTCTAAAGATAGCAACTTGCGAGCTAAAGCTGCTACTATTACTCAGTATTGTCATGAGATACAGATATGAACAGCAGACATATCTGGAACGGAATGTCTGCAAACATGTCTAGAAAAATTTTTTTGTACCAAACTTTTTTGTTGATCAGTACTGATTATCAGTCAATAAAATTCTTTTCATAACCCAAATCAAGGATTTGCATAATTCTGCAATTTGATTGGTTTTACTTAGTGAACATGTCCCAGACATAGTATAGACAAAGTTAAAAATTAGTAGGATATTGTTGGTATACAATATTATGTTAGAATATTATTGTAGACATGAGATATTGTCCTGTACTATCTGTTTTCTTGCAAAATTGGTAGGATAATGTCCATGTACAATATTGCTATTACCTATTTCTGCCCTTGTAAAGTTTATCCAAACCCCAGTATCCACTTTACAGACTATCTTTCATACTTTCCAAATTTTCAAACTACCAATCCAAATAGCCCAGAAGGGTTGTGACCTACCCTGGTCCCCACGGTTGGGTCTTTTTCCTCTAGTTACTCTCTTAGTAGCTTGGTTGGTAGAGTGCCTTGCCAAATATTTCAGTCCCATTCAGATATCCGTTTTTTTAGTAATAGTCTTTTACGTAGTACTGTAAAGATCTGTGCTATCTCTTTACTCAGGTCTTGTCAAGCGGGCATCCAATTTTTCCAGTTCCTTAGATTTACTATGATCTAAAAACTTTTTGTGTAATTTATACATTGCACAAATACTCTATGATCTCTTAATCTTGTTGGTACTACCTATACATACTGATAAAATTATTTTAGATTTCGGAGTACGAAATTAAAATTTGAAGACGAAATTGTTTTGAACCTATTTTACTTAAAAGACAAAATTTTTTGATACTTTTTTTGAAGAGACGAAATTATAAAGAATATAACTACCTAAATTAGATTTGCTCTTGCATATAAAAAATTTCAAATTGCTCTAATAGAGATAAAATAGAGTTTTTTTGAAAACCTATTTCGGTGGTATATATAGTACTACCAAGGTTACAGAAATCCTGTTTTAACCGATCAACAGAAGATAGTAGCATTATACAGATAGAATTTTCAAAATTCATCACTAGTGGGTTTTGAACCCCCTATATGTTTGTTATATTTATATCACAGAGTTATCGAATATAAAAATAGTAAACAATGTTGATTTTTTGACAGAAGGTAACCAAATCCTTCACTTTTTGTTAAAAATTGGTTTTGAGAGCATTAAAACAATAAGGAAAGTTTTGATTTTGTGAGTTTTCAACTAAAAAGAATTTTTCAAAAGTTTATTATATCTTTCTGTCTTTAAACTTTTTGTGTTTTTTTTTCTACTTGCTGTTCTCAGAAACTTCTCTGGTTTGGATATTGAATGCAAAAAGAAGTCTACTCGAAGAAAAAGAACAAGGTTTAACTCCTTTGCAAACTATTCAAAATGCTTATTTTTCGATATATTATAGTTAAAAACTTCGTCAACAACAATTCATATTGAGAAAACTTCAAGTTGTTATTACCTTCTGGTCTTGAGTCTTCAACTTGTTTTAGGTACTAGTTGGTCTAAGTAATTGTTGGGAAGAGTTGTATATTTTTTTTAAACTTTTTACTAAATAAAAAATTAAATTAAAAGTTATATATAAAATTTTTTATTTTTTATATAACTTTAATCTAATCTTTTACTTAATAAAAGGTTTAAAAAACAATATTAACAAAATATAAAGTATATAGAACTATGTATTAAACAAATTTGCTTAAAAGATTAAAACAGATTATTTTAATAAAAAAAATTTTCTATAAAAAAACTAAAAATTTTAATATTAGTATATAGCAAACTTTTTTTATTAAATTAATCTTTTTTGCTCTCTAACTAAAATTGCTCAGAGTATAATTCATAAAATTTAATTTAAAGTTAATATATAAGAAAAAAACATCACAGATTCAAAGTTTATAAATAATTCTATATGTTTTTGCTATAATTTTATATATATATAAATTTATAGTATAATATATTGGTTGACTGATATAAAAAAGTTAAGAAATTACCAATATCTACAAGCTCTTTTATTTAAAATCAATTTCTAATAAGCTATATTTTGAATCATAGAAAAAGATGTCAAATACTCAAAAAAGATAATGCTCGTAAATAGACTCAATGCCATCTAACAATATTCATTATGTTTTCAACTTTTTTTCATCATAATTTGGCCTATTTTTACTATTCTAAACAAAAATCAATATGAATAACGTAGGAATGAGTTAAAAAATTATCTAATCCTTAGTCATACCTATTATTAGATACACAACTTTTCCTTAAACAATTATCCAAATGCGAGTTTATGCGTAGATTTGTAGGATTTTTAAAAATTTTGTTACATTTTGGACACTCCCAATCAGCATTTATTGACTGAACATCTATATTGTCTTCTGTACTCTCATTATCGTTGTGTTCATTCGTGGCTAGAGTATCATATACGGACAAGTTTAACCGATCCATGCCTTGATCATTGTTTTCATTCATCTCCATCGTTTTTAAACACACGTCCAGATGTTCTTTAAAATGTAGATTTGGCACATTTAAAAACAGCTTATTACAGCCTGGGCAAGTGTACTTCCTAAAAGTAGTTGGTGTAGAATACCCTTCATTTGTTACTTGAGTTAGTTCTGTGGTGAATTCACAATTTGTTGACAAATCGGTTGACAGCATTTCTGATAATTCGGGAGTAACATGTTGCCTTTTGACACTCTTTTGTTGTTGAGCTACATCTTCCCGAGCCGAAAACCACTTCAAATAAGGATATTTTATATTAGTAAATAAAAAAAATAAATTGAATTATCGATTTATATATACCCTTTTCAAGCCGATGTTTTTGACTTTCGATTTAACTAATGGTTTAAGAGCAGGTTGTGACTTTTTTGATTGCAAAGTGAGATTTTGTTGCTGAGACAACCACTAAGATTAGTCAATCAAGCAACATTATTACATCAGAAAACGACGAGAAATATCTATTATATTGATACGAAAACCAAAGTTAATTATGTTTATAATACCATTTTCAACCCATTTTCACAATCACGTGAGCTTAAATTAGACAGTCGAATCCCCAAAAGCCTTATGTTCAAAGGCAATTCGTCTGTTAATATCTATGATTAAAAGTAATTAGAGATGATTTCAATCTCAATTTTGAAGGAAATTAATCCGTTAAGATTAATAAATTTACCTGTTTTCCAATACAATATATATCATCAGCTGTATGTATATATTTTTTAATAGATCTTTCACGTGTAATCATTTTAAAATTAACTAATTTAAATGTTATTGCGATAGTTTTTCCCTACATTTTTCAAGAATAATTAATATGATGGATATACTTTTATAGTAATATATTTAATATATAACAACAATTTTTCATTACTTGAAGGCGTTCCTTTAAGAGATCAGCTGCCAGATGATCAGCCAGCTCACGAAGTTTCTTATACAAATCCTCGGGTTTACTTAAACTGCTGAATGTTCTAATTAAACGAACAGACCAATATAATCAATATACTATGAATATGCCTTGTAAACGCATTCAATTAAACCACTTTCAATAACCTTGATATACTCTTACTCTTCCGTTTATGTTCTCTAAACAAATAATTAATTATAATCGTATTAATTGATGCATTGTTACAAAGAGAATAATATACTCACGTTTTAACAATAGTCGACCCAATTCCAAGTGCAGCTCGAATGAAGAAATTGAATGAAGTTAGTGAAAACATTTGATATATGTAACCTCGATTATCAAATATTTCACCACAAGTCTTAATATCCATTTCACTTAGAATTTTTTCGGTGACTCGACCGATGCCTTAATTAAACCATAAAAGTAATTGAGAATTATACACACATAGATATAACGAAAATAAACCAACATGTTACCAGGGATCTTGCGGACAGAAAGAGGCCGGATAAAATTCATGATATCATCAACATTGTTTTGAAGTCTATACTGCCCATTTGGCTTATTTAAGTCAGAACATATTTTAGACAATAACTTGTTTGCAGCAATACCGGCACTAGCCGTTAATTTTGTTTCTTCATTTATCTCCCTCCGAATTTGTTCAACCACATCATCTGGAGAATTATCAGTTGTTTCAAGGTACTTTGTTATATCTAAATATGCTTCGTCCAGGCTCATAGGTGTATAGTCTGGATCATAACGAGAAAATATCTCGCGTATTTGTTTCGAGACTGCACGATATTTGTCAAAATTACACGGAACTATGATAAGTTCTGGACATAATTTCTTTGCAATAAACCCAGGCATCGCGCTACGTACACCATACTATGATAATAACAAGGGAGATTAATTTAGTTTTTACATAATAAAGTTTAAGACGTTAAACAAATAATTAATGCAATCAAAATCTACATTTCGGGCTTCATAATTCGAAGTGGTCAGCATAGAATTATCACCCACGGCCATTGGTTGATTGCGTAAAGAAGGATTATCCCTTTCTTCAATAGAT
Organism: Racocetra persica; assembly: GCA_910592285.1. Lineage (NCBI taxonomy): Eukaryota > Fungi > Glomeromycota > Glomeromycetes > Diversisporales > Gigasporaceae > Racocetra > Racocetra persica. The sequence continues at coordinate 9,713 of CAJVQC010001194.1, forward strand.
GCATAAAATGCATCCATATCAACATGTACAATTATATGAGTTAAGTCTCTCCCACGTTCTATAGCTTGTACCAAACTATCAACTTTACTATTAAGGGTAGACAAGTTTTGCTTTTTAAGAGATTCGTATTTTTTCATCATTTGTTCAATTCTGAGACCTAAAGCTTCATCCTTTCTGGCTTCGTTAAGGTAAAATGCAGAGCTCTAAAACGGCAGACAATCCAAATACAAGCAACAATTATAAACAATATAAACAATCGAATATTTCAATGTAATATACCATATAGCGCTGCCTATAGTACCCGCCTTATTCAAATATACAAAGAGGCAATGCTATATATCGCAATAGATTTAATAATCCGATTTATGGTAATACTTTCAAAAGAATATTAGTATTTATAATCGAATAGTATTCTGATACTATACGAGGGGTTACTTTATTAGGGGGATACTGTAGGAAGGCTATTCGGTAGTTACCTTTGAAGCTTCATAGATAACTTGTTTGACTTTTTCTTTATCTATCCCCTGGAGTCCTGCTTTATTTGAAGCAAGCTCACCTATCCTACTATAACGCGATAAATCATTTCTATTATCGATTGAAACAGAAGATGGTCCCGCGTTTTCATTTTCTTGGTCATCCTCAACACATTGAAAATCTGCTACTTCAGGTTCTTCACTTAAAAAGTCTGGTGAATCAAAAATATCGCTTTCCATTCTAAAGCTGAATTAACGTGTACTAAGTATCAACACACATCTAATTTTATCAGTTATAACTGTATAATGAAACAAAGTGCTATCCCGGAAATTTCCGAATCGGAACATCAACATTTTAGCGAGGAACAGGAGGGACCGTCCCAAATAAGGGGGTCGTCTAAAGCCAGGTGTGTTCACGTGACCAACAGCCAATCAAATAATAAATTTTGATTTACCCGGATCA
>CAJVQC010001195.1:0-10648 GCA_910592285.1 Racocetra persica
TTATTATGACAATAATATTTCTTTAATAAGACAAAATGATTTCTAAGGTAATTTTGAATTAGTTATGCTTAAAAAAAATTTTTTACAAAATTGTCATTTTACCCCCTTTTTGCAGCACCAAGCCCATATCATTGCGCAATAATTTTGTAAATTTTTTTTTTTATAAAACTTAAATTTTTTTAATAAAGTTATATGATCTATATGATCGATTTTGATTGGTTGATTACAGGATTGCCATGGCAATAGGTCGCCATAAAATAGTGTATTTTATTTTTTATATAAATTTGTTAATTTTATTATTATTATTAAATTATTTAATATTTTATTTTTAATTATCTAAATTTAGGACTACAATTTTGTTTTTTTGCTCTTATATAACGGCTGAATATACAAGAATAAGTATTTCTAATAATTTTTCTTGAGTTTGTGTCAGGTTTATTGAAACATCATATTTTAGAACTAAAAATCTTATTTGAGTACCACAAAGGGAAAGCCTGCAATTGTAAGTTTTCTGAAATCAATTTTACAGAAACGATTTATCATAATTTATTAAATAGAATTTATTATAGAATTTATTATAATTCATTAGAAATCTGATTAGTTTTTGAAAAGCAGAGCCAGCAAAAAACAAAATTGCAGGTTTTTGTTTTGCAGCACTCATATGTATATCAAATTTTGAAATTAGAAAATGAAATGGGAGTGGTTTAGAGACTCCCATTTAATGACTTTTCAATAATAAAAATCATTATTACAAATTTATCAGAAAATAAAATTAAGTTGATATATTGCTTATTTGAAAATAAATATATTATCTATTTCTGTCAAAATTTCTATATATTAATTCTGAAACCTCTTAATATACATACTTATATTAATTCAAATTTTGAATTCAGATTTAATTTTTTTATTTTATAATTAATGATTGAATTGTACAATATAGATTTCTTGTTTAAAAATTATGACTAGTTGACAAAACGCAAACAAATCTTAACCTCAAAAAATAATATTTTGCAGATAGCTATATACAACTATAAGAATATATACTATTGACTACTACATACAATATTTAGGGTCTTATTCAAGAATTTTACTTTTAAAATTAAATAGTATCCATGGGTACTGTGAAGGACTGGGTAGAGATATATAATATTAAAAGTAGTCAATCAATATAGTTATTTTCAGATCTTATTCAAGAAACAGGCTAGTAAAGAATATTGTATACAGTGGCTAATAGTACTATTTGTTTAAATAAAGATTATTAATAAAGCTTTTAAAATATTAATTTGGCTAGAGTTGAGATTTGGATATGAATAAATCTACACTATAATAGTTCTAAATTTGGAAGGTAATTATGACTATACTTTTTAAACGTAAAGTATATACCTTTGACGAGTTATACTTGAAAGCTGGAATTCTTTTTAATGTTTCTTAAAAGTTTATAATCTCAGGCAAGTAAGCAAGATTTTACTCAAAAAGCTTCAAAGCAAGAAGGATCTGTTGTATTGCAACTACTATATACATATAATACAAAAATAAAACAAAAAGCTATTTATAAAGGTGTGATTCTTCTTAGCTTTATTATTTTTTCTGGTTAAAACTATAAATTCACAAAGTATTTGTATAGCTAAGCCATTATTCCTAGTCTTATTAGTGCAGTTTCTTTTTAAGAAACTTTTAAAAATAGCTTTTGAAAAAAATCTACTGTTGCAATTTACTATTAAAAATGTGCCTATTATATAGATGTTGATCACTTGAATTTTATATTAAAAATTTTGCACCTTTGATCTGTGTGACAAATCATGTGACTGATATAAAATTTCTTTAAAAAAAATCAATTTTTTTTAAAGAAATATTATATATCAGTAAAATGTTTTTTGAAGATTTTTTAAAAACTATTAGGCTGATTTTAATATTCTTACTACTATTAAATGCATCTTGATAAGCTCTACAACTTTTGTTAAAAGCTTAAGAGTGATTTATTTAGTAAGAAAAAAAGTTTTAGATATAATCTCTCTATATTTACTAATTGAAGAATTTATATATAATTTATATATAAATCTTATATAACCTATATCACATAGCTCTCCAAATAACTAGTGAATCATCTATTAATACTTAATAATTAATGCTTAATGCTTATAATTAATAATTAGCACTTAATACTTAACAATTAGTGATTATACTTTATGCTTAGCACTAAATAAATTATGCTTAGCTGCAATAATTAGTGACTAGCCTTAAAGATATAAAAAGAATATAAATTTTTTTAAATTAATATTAGATCTATTATTGTCTACTTTTAGACCTAGATTTCTCTTTTCTCCAAATTATCTCTTGTAATATTATAAAATTTTTTAAAAATAGGAATCTAAGGATAGCTTATCTTATTCTTTCTAATAAAACATATATTTTATCTAGGGCGTTATTTTATAGCGACCCATCACCATAGTGATTCCATGATTGACTAATCAAAATAGATCATGTGATTATGCAACTATTTAAAAAATTTAAAGTATTTTTTATTATAAAAAAAAAATTACAGTCAACTCCTGCTATAATCACATTGTCTGGCAGAAGCTTGATGTGACTATAGTAAGAAAAACATAATAATAGTCATATAATGTGATTATAGCGAAAGATAATTTATAATAATCATTACAATTGACATATAACTTCAAAGAATTGTAACTATTGCGAGTGTAACTATAGCGGGAGTTGACTGTACATTGCACAATGAACACATAACAAACAAAAAAATTACATAACTATTATACAACGAATGTCATTGTATAACAAACAAAAAAAAAATTTATGATTATCCCACCCAGAACAAAAATCTAGCAACACAAATATCCGGCAACACAAAATTCAACAAAATTCGACAAACATTTCACTACCAAAAATGATGACACCAATGACAAAGGTTTAATACCAAAAGCGATAACAGCATCAACAACAAAAGCTCTAATACAAAATAACAACACCAATGATGAATACTCTAATGCTCAAAAAGATAGCACCAACAATGAAATTATACATAAAAAAGAAAAGCATTAGTAGATATTAAAAAAAAAAACAAAAGAGAAGGGAATGAAACAAAAAGAAAAAAGAAAACAATGTAGAAAAGAAAATGAAAATAGAAAATATAACCACAACAAAGAGAACAAGGAAAAAGAAAAGAAACAAAAGGAGAAGAAAAGAAACAAAAGGAGAAGAAAAGAAAAAAACAAAGTAATAAAGAATAAGGAAAAAAAATAAAAAAGAAGAAAAAGAAAAGGAACGGAAGAAAAGTAAAATAAAAAAAAAGAAATGAAAGAAGAAAAGACAAAAAGAATGAAAAAAAATATAATGAAAAAGAAAAGAAATGAAAAGAAAAAGACAAAAAAAATGAAAGAAAAAATATAACAAAAAAGAAACAAAAGAGAAAAAGACAAAAAGAATAAAAGAAAAAACAACGAAAAAGAAAAAAACAAAAGGGAAAAGACAAAAGAATGAAAGAAAAAATATAACAAAAAAGAAAAAGAAATGAAAAAAAAAGAACAAGAAAAAATAAAAGACAAGAGAAAACAAAAGAAGAAGAAATAGGGAAAAGAAAAAATAAAAAAGAAAAGAAGAATAAAAAGATGATAAGGGAAAAAAAGAAAATAAAAAATAAAAATAAAAAATAAAATGAAAAGAAAAACAGAAAAGGAAAAAATGAATAAAAGAAAGAATAAGAAAAAATAAGAAAGAAGTAAAACAAGAAAGAAAAAAGCCAAAAAAAAAGGAAATATAGAAAAAAAAATCAAAAAAGAAAGAAATGAGACAAAACAAAATGAATGAAGAAAAGAAACAAAGAAAAAAGAAAAGAATGAAGAAAAGGAAAATAAAAAAAGAGAAAAAGATAAATGAAAAAAAATAAAAAAAGAACAAAAAAAAAAGATGAAAGTAATAAAGAACGAAGAATGAAAAACACAAGAAAGAAGCAAAGAAAAATTAAAAAAAGGTATAAAAGAAAGAAAAATAAGATGAAACAAGAATAAATAAAGATATAAAAAAAAAGAAAAAATAACAATGGAAGCAAAAACAAAGAGGAAGAAAAAAGTAGAAAAAAAGAGGAAAAGAAAAAAAAAAATAAAAAAAAAATAAAGAAAAACAGAGAAAAGACAATAAAAAAGCAAAGAAAAATTAAAATTACATACTTGATCCCAAGATTAAGCATAACAACAAAAGCAACAAAAGTGAAAGACAAAAGCACAAAAAGCGAAAAGCAAAGAAAAAAAAAGGTAAGAAAAAATAAAGAAAAACGGAGAAAAAACAAAAAAGTGAAGAAAAAATTAAAATCATATATCTAATCCCGAGATTAAGCGCAACAACAAAAGCACAAAAAGCAAAAAACAAAAACACAAAAAGCAAAACAAAAAAAAGGTAAGAAAAAAAAATAAAAAAAATGAAGAAAAGACAAAAGAGCAAAGAAAAAATTAAAATCACATATTTAATCTCGAAATTAAGCACAATAACAAAAGCACAAAAAGTGAAACAACGAAAGCAAAAAAAAAATTTGAAATAAACAAAAATAAATAGAATAATTCTTGTTTATATATGATCATTAATTTTTACTGTGATTGGCCAATCATATAGGGTCACTATAGTGATGAGTCGTCATCTATAATTTTTCTTTTATCTATAAACTATTGTCTATCCAAACTGCTACAAACAGAAGGGTATAGTTTCTAGTTGTAGTAGCAGTTATACTTATCTGTTGAACACTGCTATAAAACCTGTAAAGGATCCCTCTCTGTAGCCATGTTATTATTATAGTACTACTATTAAGAAGGCTATAATATTGTAACAATACTAAAATATCAACTTGCAAACTTATTTAATTATTTACAAAAACTTTTAAAAACAACAAATTTTACAAATTTAAAGTTTTCTTAAAATTATATTAAGTTAATTACTTACACTCCTTAATAAAAACTTATTTAGCTTCTTTATACTAGTAAAACAATGCTATTTCACAGAGCTAGAACCTTATTTATTACATGCTTAAACTTGATAATAAAATTTATAATATACATATATATAAATAATAAAATATATAATTTTAATATAGTATGCATGCAAACAATTATAAATTTTTATTTAAGGTTTATAAATTTATAAAGAAAATAATCTTTGTTTTTTGGCTAATCTTTGTTGTAAACATGTGCTTTCTAACTTCTGTAATCTATTATGAGAGAATGTATTATTAAAAAGAAGATTAGAAAGAGCACAAACTCTTGATATAGCTACAAATGTAAAACCTTTAGCTAAATTTCTTATTCCAATATCTAATACAATTTGTAATAATATTAAATCTTGCAACTTGTAGATTGTAATTACCCAAGTAAGACACAATAGAAATTGTATACAAGAGCAAGTTTCTGATTTTTCTTCTCATAAATATCTAATTAGATAAATTGGTATTACTTCTAAATTATTTAACATATTTTTAGCAATATTAATATAGCTAATATGAGTAGATCTTTCTAAATTCATATATAATATCACAATCATACCTATTGTATTATTTACTAATCCATAGTTGGTTCAAATATTAGAAGTTAACATTACTTGAGATCCAACTAATATAAACAAATAATATAAAATACGCCTATGGTATTTATGGTGTTAATAAGTTTTTAGCTAAAATTTAGGATTAGGGTACAACTTTAGAGCAAGATAGAGGTTAGATATAAAGGTCCAAATTTTAGTTAGCATAAGGTTTTTGGGAGTTTTGAATATTTTTACTTAGTACCCTTAGAGGTGTTAGCTAGTACGTTTTTGAGATATAGCCAATTATGGTATTCAATACCATAGATACATTTTAGTAGTGTTGAATATAAATAAAACTGGTAATAAATATTTTATTTATCACTCAGATTTGTATTTTCTTCTGATATTATTATTTTGATGTTTATACCAATCTTGCCTTTTTATTGACTTATTGTTTTAGTAACTTAATTGTTTTTTGGATATTATAAAAGCCAATCTCTTTCTTCTAGCATCATTTTTTGCAGTCTTTTGCTCAAGTGTATAAATTCTTTTTTTTGCACTGATATAATAAATTATTATTTGCTTTTAATTAGCTTTGTTAATCATCTATTTTATATATATTATATTATCATATTTATTATTTTTATTATATTATTATGCTTATTAGTCTATTTTATTTATCATATATGTTTAATTATTAATTTTATTTATTATACTTATCAGTCTATATTATTTATTATATATAATTATTAATGATCGAAATTCTAATTAAATTTTTATAGAAGATTTAATTGTTCAAAATTGATTTATATAATTATAGGAGTGGAAGCCAAATATCATCTAAAATTAGTATAGTAAAGAAAGATCTTCTACTCTGCTTCCTTCTACTCTAGCCCAATAAATATTTTATTATATAATATATTATGAGTTTTATTTTATAGTACTATAATACTATGATACTAGAATATTGTAATCAATTAAAATTTAAGATCAGGTATAATATACAAATTACTTCTTTGTATAACAAAACAATAAACTTTTAACAATTTAGTTATATCTTAAAATTTTAATTAAAAAACTAATTTTTGTTTTAATAAAAAAAACTCTTTGCAAAATTTTAGTTTAAACTATATCCTGCTTAACTTTAACTCTAGTTTTAATCTAAACCTAATTAAAAGCTTTATTTTTTATAAAGACTAGATTATTTTAATTTATATATTATACCAATCTTGTATTTATATATAGAGTAGTACTATAGTACTATAGTACTATATTAATATTCCTATATATTATAAATAAACTCAAACTTATCAAACTTTTTATCTCTTCTCTTGTTTGCTATTTACTCTAAATTATACTAAGTAAACCTTAGCTTTCACTTAAAACAAATTTGTTTTACTTATCAAGATGAATATTTTTATATATTATATTTTTTAAACTAACCAAAATTGATGATTTTATTTCAAAAAAAACTTCAAACTTCTTCACTAGAAAACTTACTTTTAGTTCTAAAAATTTACTAGTAATTTTCTAAAATTCTATTGGCTTGCCTCAGAAATTTCACTTTTGTGCACCTATTAAAATTTTCTAGAACTCAACAAATTTTAAAATTTTGCTTACTAAACTTAGAAAACTTATTAAATATTTCTAAAAAACTTATTAGTCTTTCTAAAATTTCACAATATATTTACTATACTCTTAACAAAAAATCAATTCTTAAACTATAGGGCTTTTTCAGACAAATTTGTCTAGAAAATTACTATAAATATATTTATAATTACTTTTTTTAAATTTTAATATATTTAAATAAAATTTTTTTTGATAATATTTGAAAATAAGGATTATATTATAGCAGTATAGTCATCTTTCTCTATAGTTACCTCCTATATAGTTATACTTACTTTATAAGCACTATTTTTTAAAAAATTATTGCTAATTTATTTATTAAAAAAACTTTATATCATTATAATACTATTAAAATTTTAAAACTCTCTCCTAGTGCTCCTAGGTCTGGTCCAGGTCTGGTCTAGTCTGAGTCTAGTCCAGGATCAGACCAGACTCAGACCCTAAATTTTACTAATTTTAAACTTTAGACCAGACTCAGACTTAATTGTGAGTTCGGTCTGGGTCTGGTCCGAAGTCTGCAGACAGGTCTGAGTTCGAATAGTTATATTACATTGCTCTAATGCAAATACATAATTTGGACCAATTTCTAATGATTTATTTAAATTGCTAGTGATTCTTTGTGTCTGCTCATTATATGATAAGTTATTCTGCGAATTGCTAACGCCATGTCTAAATCAAACTTCAACAATTTTTCTGGATATTCATTCTGGACTATCACATGATCATCCACACAACCTGATATACAGTTTAAGGGTGCTAGCCCATCATATGATGATGAGTTCTAATACTAGTATATATAAAAATAAGGTAGCTGCACGATGCCTTAGTTAAAGAATATCTGTATACAACTAAGAATTGTTTTGGAACTGAGATCAGACCAAGGTTGGAATTAAAATATTAATGAACTAGTCTTATCAGAGACTAGATCAGATTGAACTATGAGGATTCTAACAGTCTTACCAGTCCAATCCCAGTTCACTTTTAATAGTTCAAAATCTTAAAGAATTAACTAGTTCAGGTTAGTTCTAGCCAGTCTGGTCCTAAAACTAAAAGCAGTTTTTTTCAGATTCAGCCTGGTTTTAAAGCTAACTGTGGTTTATCAGTTTAGAACAGATTACAGTATAATATCTCTGTTGAACCAAGTCCATTCATCTCTAGATCAGTTTACAGAACTAAGTTTGGATGCTTGCTAATAAATAATACTACTCATATTAAGTGATGGCATATCACATGATCGAAAAGTAGAAGTGAGCCACATAACGCCATTACAGGTAGATCATTCAAACAACAAAACGCACGTGTGAAGATCACAAAACAATTGCAAAAACAATAATTTTCTGGTGTGAGAATATCAATCTGCAAGGGGAGCAATGAGAATAGTACATGCTTGGTGCAAAGAATCAAGCACCAGAAATTGGTAAAGCTATAGTATAAGTATAAAGAGCAAAGAATACTGGCTTGTTGGTGCTAGGAAAAACAACAAGGTGAAATTTGCGCCACCTATCTATTCCATCCAAACAGGAAGACACATGATTCCATCATTTCTTTACTTGTAGCCGGCTTGCTTTGGTAGGTAGAAAATAACCCCACCGGCTAGATCTACTGAGACTCCCAGTGCAATTACAATTACTTCTGTCACAGGATGTCTCTCCGTTCTGACCAACTCGGTTAACTACTCGCTTTCTATCATATTTTCTGCTAACCTTAAATTCAATAAATATTACCTCTGGCATAAATCATTAGCCGGCATAGTCCAAGCATTAGTGTTATGTAATAATGAATGCTTTTCAAATCGATTATCAATATTTTAAATTTTAGGTGTGATCTAAATTAATTACTGAAAAAGGTTAGCGTTAGCGTTACATAAAAACTCAATAGCAATAGAATCTTGTACTTACATATGTAATATAAACGTAATTTTCTCAATTATATTTAAAATATTCTGATTTCTCAGATTGACAACCTTTAAGAGCAATATATACATATGTATGTACCAGATTAATACAAGTTTAAAACTTGTAGATCTTTACAAAATAATTTTTAAATGACAAAATCATGCTATCCAATAAGATCCAAGATTTTGTACGCTATAAACTATATACTATGTTCCTGGTAAAAATTCAGACTCAGACTAGTCTACAGACTTCGGACCAGACCCGGACCAGACTCAGACTTGATTAAAAAGTTTGAATATAAAAGTCTGAGTCTGGTCTAAAAATCAAACCAGACTCAAACTTGACTAAAGTCTGGTTCGAGTCTAGTTCATAGGAGCACTACTCTCCCCAATGATCACTCGTACCAAATTTACGACTAACAAAAACAGAAACTTGTTAGAGAAAAGTAGAAAAGACAACTATATAAGTAATAGTTTTTACAGAGGTCAAGGGTCTTCTGGTTTTCTTCTTGTCTTCTCAGACTCCTTTGTATATTTAGCAAGCAAATTAAAAACATTCTTGTACAAGATAACTAGCAGGAAGAAGTGCCCTTGTACAAAAAATTTTAATAGAAGCATAGCTTCTGCTAACAAAATGAAAGATAGTTGGTCTAAAGAAGAACAACAAGCGAGTTTTCAATACACTCTCTATCGAAGTTTAAGGCTACCTGCAAACCAAAACCCTTTACAATACTCCACTCTCTGCTCTTTACGAAATTTCACCAAAAAGTGAAAAATCTGGCAGATTCTTATCAAAAGATCAACAACAACAATCACTACCGAAAAAAAAAAAGTCACGTACAGGAGTATGTACCTACTTTGGAATGAATAATATATAATTGTATTATCTTAAGAGGTTGTAGTGTTTACACTGAGTGCCCTAGCACGTCAACTTTGCTCAGGAATAAACGAGCATGAATACATTACAGAATTTTGAATGATGACTTATTGGGACTGCATGAGAAATTTCGAACTTGGACCTCTACTCAAGAATTGATATTTTATATTCTAATATAGGTATAAATAACTAACATAGAGTTTAAACTAGTTTTTAGTAGTACCATATAATTTTTACAGTCTGGTACAGGCTTAATAGTACTGTTTTTTGTTTTCTTTTTTTTATTTTGGTTTGTTTTTTTGATTTTTGTTTTTGGTTTTATTTGTCTTAGTTAGGTTGAACTTTGTTGATATGTTTTTCTCCTTTTGTTTCATTTTACTCTTTAATTTTGTATATATATTCTAATTACTAAAAAGAAAAGCCAACATTAAGGTGAGTAGCTTGTAGTCACCAGCTGAGGATTGAAGGAAAAAAGTCTGAAGCAAGTTTCGAACCTAGATTGAGGCCAATAACTACTGAGACAGGCTACATTAGGCAAAAGCTTGGTAAGCTATAGGTCTGGTAGATCAATATAGCTAGGAGATAAATTTTTGTAATTTGTCAAATAAATATAATTTCAATAAATGATAGCAGATAGCCAAATTATCAAAAAAAAAAAATAATAAAATACTATTAAAATTTTATAATTATATCTTTTTTATATAAAACAAACTGTGTAATTATAGAAGAAGATG
>CAJVQC010001196.1:0-10647 GCA_910592285.1 Racocetra persica
GTGGAGGTATATTTCTTTAATAAATTATTAAGATATGGGCGATTTTATGATGCACGAATTTTTATTTAAGTTTGTGTAAGGGATTTACGGAAAGAGTTTTTAATTAGTCTAATTTTGGAGATTATATAAAAAATGAATTAAAGAGAAAAAAGTAGAGTAAAAGTAAAAAATTTTGTAAAGAGGTTTGTAAATAAAGCAAGAAGTATTTTTGTTATAACTCAGTCAATATTATATATATCAAATAAAGATATATTGAATAAATATCAAAATACTGATATATACTGATAGGTACTCTAAAGTATAATAAAAGTTTATCAATAGCTAATGTCTATATATATTCAATATAACTTCTATATTAAACAGAAATTTGGCTAATATAGAGCACCTATCAAAAAATATAAGATAAATATCAGTACTATATTAGTATTATATTAGCAATTCGATTTATAATATAGAAAACCTGATATATATCCTATATTTCTCTAAAACCAGATATATATTAGGTTATTAAAAATTTATTGATGTAAACTATTTATTAAAAATTAAATTTATAAAATATAAAATTTTTTATTTAAAAAAATAAAATTTATATTTTATATAAATTGCTAAATATCAACTAAATAAAAACTTCAACTAACAAGTACCCTAGCTATGACAAAGAAAGAACTTGTCACACAATAGTAAATTAACTAATAATGAATTTCAAATTTGGTATAATATAACACAATTAGAAAAAATCAAAATAAACATCTATTTTTTCAAAAATTGTGACAAGTTCATTCTTTTCATAGCTAGAATACTTATCTAATAGCAATTTCTATACTAATTTTGGTGACAACTTTAATAGTAACCAATGATAGCTTCAATAGTGATTCTAGTAGCAACTTTAATATCGATTTTAAAATTAATATACCAGGAAGCGAAACCAAAAGTTTATTTTGAAGATCTAATGATAGATACAAAGGAAACAAGAAAGCTAAAACCTAAAAAAAAAAGAAGAAAGAGATTAGTAAATTAATTATATATTAAACAAAAAAAATAAGAATGCTTATAAGAAAGAATGCTAGAAAAAGTCTATTTTGAAGACCTAATCATAGACGCTAAAGTAACAAGAAAAAAAGCTAGAATTTTTAAAAAAAAAAAAGAATGAGGTTAGTATATTATTATATAAAAAAAACAAGAATACTTACAAAAAAGAATACTAGAAGTAAAACTAAAAGTCTATTTCAAAGATCTAACTATAGATGCTGAAAGTAATGAAAAAAGAAGCTAGAACCTAAAAGAAAAAGAAAAATGAGATTAGTATATTATTATATAATAATAAAAAAAAAAAAATACTTATAAAAAAGAATATCGAGAAGCAAAACTGAAAGTCTATTTCAAAGATCTAATCATGAATATCAAAAATAATAAAAAAGAAAGTTAGAACCTAAAAGAAAAAGAAGGAAGCTAGTAAGTTATTATATTAAAAAAAAAAAGTGACTTATATAAAAAAGAATACCAAAAAACAAAACTGTAAGTCTATTATGAATATCTAACTATAAATACTAAAAATAATGAGAAAAAAGCTAAAATCTAAAAAAAAAAGAAGCAGAAAATTAGTAAGTTATTATATAAAAAAAAAGAAAGAATGCCAGAAAGCAAAACCAAAAGTTCATTTCAAAGATCTCTATGAATACTGAAAATAATAAGAAAAAAAGTTAGAATCTAAAAGAAAAGAAGAAAGTTAGTAAGTTATTATATAATAAAAAAAAAGTGATACTTATATAAAAAAGAATACCAAGAAGTGAAACTGAAAATTCGTTTTAAAGATCTAACTATAGGTACCAAAAATAACAAAACAGGAAGTAAGTTATTATAAAAAAAAAAATACCAGGAAGCAAAACCAAAAGTTCATTTCAAAGATCTTTATAAATGCTGAAAATAACAAGAAAGAAAGTTAGAATCTAAAAAAAGTTAGTAAGTTATTATATAATAAAAAAAAGTAATACTTATATAAGAAAGAATGTCAAAAAGTGAAACCAAAAGTCTATTTTGAAGATCTAACTATAAGTACTGAAAATAACAAGCCAGGAAGCTAGAATCTAAAAAAAAAAGAAGCAGAAAGTTAGTAAGTTATTATATAAAAAAAAAGGAAGAATATTGAGAAGCAAAACCAAAAGTCTATTTCAAAAATCTAACTATAGATGCTAAAAATAATAAGAAAGAAAGCTAGAATCTAAAAAAAAAAGAAGCAGAAAATTAGTAAGTTATTATATAAAAAAAAGAAAGAATATCAGAAAGTAAAACTAAAATTCCATTTCAAAGATCTAACTATAGGCATGGAAAATAATGAAAAAGGAATACCAAAAAGTAAAACCAAAAGTCTATTTTGAAAATCTAACTATGAGCGCTAAAAATAATGAGAAAGAAAGCTAGAATCTAAAAGAAAAAGAAGCAAGAAGTTAATAAATTATTATAGTCAAACCTCTATAAATGCAATATATACAGACCAGTCTAAAATATATATTTAGAGAAGTTTGTATTTAGAGAGAGCCAATCAAATTGTAGCTTTTAATATTTGATCTGCAGGCTTGTATAACAAACTTAAATACTAACTTCTGATTAGCTATGTACACTTAGAGAGGTTAGTATGATATAAAAAAATTTTTTGAGTAAATATATATTTGCAGAATATAGAATATATATTTAGCACTAATGATTTTATATAGCCAAGAAAAAAATGTGCATTTAGAGAGGTATTGTATTTATAGAGGTTATATTTAGGGAGGTTTGACTGTATATAATAATAAAAAAAAAACCAGGAAGCAAAACTGAAAGTCTATTTTGAAAATCTAACTATGGGCACCAAAAATAATAAAAAAGGAAGCTAGATTCTAAAAAAAAAGTAGCAAAAAATTAGTAATTTATTATATAATAAAAAAAAGTGTAATACTTATATAAGAAAGAATGATGAAAAGCAAAACTAAAAGTTCATTTCAAAGATTTAACTATAATATTGAAAATAACAAGAAAAAAAGTTAGAACCTAAAAGAAAAAAATGGAAGTTAGTAAGTTATTATATAATAAAAAAAAAAGTGATACTTATATAAAAAAGAACACCAGAAAGTGAAACTAAAGGTCTATTTTGAAGATCTAACTTTGGGTGCTAAAAATAACAAAAAAGAAAGCTAAAATCTAAAAAAAAAAAGAAGCAGGAAGTTAGTAAGTTATTATATAAAAAAAAAAAAATACCAAAAAGCGAAACTGAAAGTCTATTTTAAAGATCTAACTGTAAATACTAAAAATAATGAGAAAGAAATTAGAACCTAAAAGAAAAAGAAAGAAGTTAGTAAGTTATTATATAATAAAAAAAAAAAGAGTAATATTTATATAAGAAAAAATGCAAGAAAACAAAACCAAAAGTCTATTTTAAAGATCTAACCATGGGTGCCAAAAATAATGAGACAAGAAGCTAGAATCTAAAAGAAAAAGAAGCAAAAAGTTAGTAAGTTATTATATTAAAAAAAAATAACACCAAGAAGCGAAACTGAAAGTCTATTTTAAAAATCTAACCATAGATACCGAAAATAATGAGTAAAGAAGCTAGAATCTAAAAGAAAAAGAAGCAAAAAGTTAATATATTATTATCTAAAAAAAATAATACTTATAAGAAAAAATACCGAGAAGCAAAACCAAAAGTCTATTTCAAAGATCTAACCATAGCATACTAAAAATAACAAGAAAGGAAGCTAGAATCTAAAGAAAAAGAAAGAAGTAGTAAGTTATTATAAAATAAAAAAAGTGATACTTATAAAAAAGAATACTGGAAAGTAAAACCAAAAGTCTATTTTAAAGATCTAACTATAGATATACTAAAAATAACGTGAAAGAAAGCTAGAATCTAAAAAAAAAAGTTAGTAAGTTATTATACAATAAAAAAAAGTAATATTTATAAAAAAGAATGTCAGAAAGTGAAACTGAAAGTTTATTTCAAAGATCTAATTATAGATGCACTAAAAAAAAAACAAAAAAAGAAACTAGAAACCTGAAAAGAAAAGAAAGAAAAGTAGTCCAAAGAACATAAAATATTAGATGAAATTTTTTTTATATAATCACCAATTTTAATCATGATTGGCTGATCATAGATTAACAATAGTTAATATTAGTAAATAACTAACTAGATACATAGCTATGTGATATTATTGCATGAAACCAGAAACAGAAGAAATTGAATATTTAATATGATTATTATTAATTCAAATAGCTATATAAGAGAGAAGAATTAAATAATAATACAATTAATTACTATATTCAAATAATTTATTGTTTAAACCAAATAATTTGGAAGACAAATCATCTGACAAGAAAATCAAATAAACAAAAAATCAATTTATATATGATTACTTGTTTAGCTCTAAATAGATTGTAGATAAATAAAAATCAGATCTTCAGAATTAGGATTTAATACTATATACAATCAAGATCAGCAATTAAGCTATGATCAAGAAAAAATAATGTATTGTATCACATATTATAGTCAGGAAATAGATCACATCTTTTATAGTAATATAAATATTAATCAATAATTCTAAAGATTTCTATCAATCTATGCATGATTATTAACCAATAAAATCAAAGAATTTATAAACTATTTGTTAGTACAAATCAAAAAATAATATAGTCGAAGTAAAAATTTTTATTTTAATTTATTTATTTTATTAATTTCATTCTTAAAATTTATATATTCTATTATTAAATAAATCGAGTTCACAATATAATCCAAATTCGAATATAAATTAATTCTACAAAACAATTATAACACAAGTAATATTTTGATTGTTATAGATTCAGTTCCCAGAGATGAACTTTATTCTTAACTAAATTAAAATTAAATAAAATAAAATTAAGAAGTTTTATACAATGATAAAGATCTATAAAATTTTGTCTTCTAGTCAACTACATAGCTTTTTCATATATTTAATTATACTATATAAGTTAATATTATGTGAATAGCAAAGCTATACTCTGGGTAGTTAGATATAAGTAAAAATTTACTAAAAAAATACAAAACTAATCTATTAGCTATTTGCATAGCCAATATATTAGCTATACTTTTAGTAAATTTTTACTTGTATATAACTAATCGGAATATAATTATTACAAATAATTTATCTTAAAGATATTGATTAACAAATAGTCTTTTTTTCTATAAAATAAAAAATTAATATAAATAAAACAAAAACTATGTATTACACAATAATAAATTATATGAGCCTAAATATCTTACCTTAAAAATAGTGATTTTTATATGAAAGGGTGAAATCTGTACTATGAATTAGTAAATTTTGCTACATAGATTACATGAGAGTAAAATCTGCTTTTGTATAATAAAAAAAATAGCTAAACACAGATTTCACTCTAATGTGATCTCGTAGCAAATTTTACTAATTTACAATGCAGGTTTTACCTAGCCTTTTTTTTATTTTCATAGATTATTCAAATATGAATAAACAAAATTAAAATTTATATATAATAGTAATAACCTATAAACCAAGTCTAAACAGTTAATAATCTCTTTGCATAACAGCTAGTGCAATATGATAAAACAAAAAATTATTGTACAATAGTAAATATTTATGAATCTGAATAGCTTCTTCTAAATACATCAATAAATAATTACTGTATTCTCTACATTTACCCTCTAAATCTACAAAAATTAAATAAAATTCAAAATTTAATTAGTGAAATGAATGAATCAAATCACAAGCAAAAAAAAATTAGAAATATTAAATGACTGAAATATTATTTTTAATACTTGTCTAGATTAGTATTCTTAGATTTTCATTCGATTTTGCATAAGAAAAATAAGCATGCTTACTTTAATAAAAATTAAATAGAAATTTCTATATATTTTTAAGTCTCATTTACCTTTTTTAAAAAAATAGATCATAAAAAGATAATAACTGATTATGAGACTATAGAATCTTGTCTTTCTTTATATATATCGTTTAGTTAATGTTAGTTACTGCGAACTCTCTAATCTTTAGCTAAAAAAAGATTATTGAAAGCCAATCAAAGTCTGGTAGATTATTCTAGAAATGTTCTAGAATCAATTTTATTTTTGGTAAAATCTCTGACTGTATTAAAAGTTAGACTAACAATCTCATACAATACAAAATACAGGAGCAAGTATTATTTTGGAAGTGAAAATGTAATATGCAAAGTTTCAATATGCATTCACACCTTGTATATGATAGTATTTAATTTGCTATATACTATATACTATATAAAATTTTTAATATCACTCTATTTCTGGTATATATATCTGTATGTACATAATAATGTATACTAAAATAAGCTATGTAGTTTTTAATATATCTAAATAAAAATCAAAGAAATATCAGTTTAAATTGATAGTTTTATCACTTGTTTGATATTTACTGATTTTATATTTAAATTCTTTATAAATATTAGAATACTTATGAATATTTTGATAGCTATATCAGGATTTCTGACAGATCTATTGATTATCCCGATAGGCTTATAATTTTTAATAACTAATATTAATAACATATTGACTTCTATATGTTTCTGATATTTATCTAATATGTATATTCCCAATATGGCTTCATTCAACTTGTATTAAATCAAAAACCTTTGTTTAGAGCTTGTTTTAACCAGACAGATATGCTTTACAACTTTTTTTAAGGCCCAAAAGAGTTGTGAAAGCAGTTTTTGAAATAAACAAAAGTTTGGTTTAAAAACTAAAATTAGTTTTTTTATATTTTTATTACGAGTTTTTAAGCTAAAGACTTGAAACTTATAAAATATATGTAAAACTATATAAGAAACAATTTTCTTAAACAACTAAGATCTATTTTTTTTAATAAATTATTGAGATATTAGCAGTTTTATGATACACAAATTTTTATTTAAGTTTGTATAAAGGATTTATAGAAAGAGTTTTTTTGTGAATATAGAATTATTTAACTATTTTTTTTAATTTTTTTTTAAAAAAATATGCATTACAACATTTAGAAAATCTATAACTCTTTAATTTAAATAATATAAATTATAATTATATTGTTAATATAATTAGCTATTTTATTTTTTTTATAACAAGTATATTTAATTTAATATATATGCTGTTTATAAATAATTCTTTAAAATTTTGTAAAAAATTGTTTAAAGATTTCTATTTGATCACTATATTGTTTTTGCTAAACTTCATTAGTATATAAATATTGATTTTTTATTTTTTTAATAATTATTTCTGTTTGCTGTCAATATGAGTTGAAATATTATTAATATATTTTATTTCATTATCATTACTATTATATATACTTATTTCTTTTTAAAATTAGAATCAATCTACAATTTATTAAATATATATTTATATAATAATAATAATAAATAATTATATAGTTATATTATCTCATTATTACTATATTTGTGATATTTAATTCTACAAATTAAATTGTTAATAACATTTATAGTAATGCTTAGATTATTCTTCATATAAATCTCAATATTATTAAAGAACTTCTACTTATTTTGTATAGCTTCTTTATTCTTATTTTTAATAATATCCTTTATGATTCAATATTTTTAAAGAATATAATCCTATTTTTGCTAAATAGAGATTTTTAAATAGTTCTTCAATGTTGAGCTTGTAGCAAAAGATTGAATACTTGAGACAATTCTATCTCAAACATAACCCTTTTCTCTTGGGTTTCTTGACTGCTATAATGCTTTATACTGATTTCTACTTCTTAAATTAATATTTGTGTTTCTGATAAAGACTATTTATCTAATTTGTGATTTGATGCTACAGAAGAAATAGAATTTGTGTCTAAAACTAAACCATCATTAAAAATTAACTTTATAGCAAATTTAAATTTGATATTTAAACTTTTAATAAAGATGACTTTTACAAAATTAATTAATAAGGAATATAAAAGCAATACTTTTATTATATATTAATTATAATTACACTATAAATAAACATATAATAAATATTTTTTTATAGTTAGCAGTAATATTATTAGCTAGCATATTATAGTTAAAATAATATATTAAAGTTGTAAAATCAGTAAACTGCTAAAGTTATTGCTTTACTAGCTTGTTGTCAAAGGTTAGTAATATCTGTTACTTGTTGGATAACTTTCTTTTTTCCTTTATTTTTTGTTTTATTAATTTTTGACAATGACATTTGATAAATAGAATACTAAGAATGCTCAAATATCAATTGCAATTCTTATTTTGATTAATTGTATTAAATGAGCACTATTATGATCACTAATTAATCATGTTAAAGTTGTTGCTTGAAAAAACTTCAATTATATCACTATTTTCATATTCAAATTGTTAACAAAAATTTTATGTAAATATAATTATAGTTGAGTACTATTGCAATTACTAGCTTATTGCATCAAGTATGGGGCTTGAGAATGCCTTTACTAAAATTGGTAATAAATGACAATATAAACTTTGCAATAAACCTTATTCAATAGAAACGGGTCTCTCTACTATTAAAATCGATAGTGAAACTAAAATAAATAATTAAATTGCATAATGAATATATAAAAAAACTCGCATTAGACCCAAATATAAAATTATCTTTATTCAATAGTGAAATGGCAATAATTATGCAAGAGCAACTATATAGTGTTTATGAGCAATATAAAAAACTTGGTTTATTTATTACTAATACACTAGTGATTCTCCAAGTAATTACTTTAGAAAACATCATAATGAAAGGTTGAACACTACTTCCAACATTCTTGAAGAATGCCTTATGACTATTGAAGAAAATTGTAATCTCTTGGATTCTGAAAAACACGATCTACCAATATACATTATTCCAGGCTTTCGAGAATATCAAGAAACTACTTGATCGTACAAGCGAACAAAGAAATATTTTTGAAAGCAAAAAATACCATCAACCCAATACGTATCAGGTTGTCCAAAGAAACTGCCTTCACAAGCCTCTGCCTAAAGACCTGGTATTATTGACTGTAATGAAGGTTAATAATTAGGTATAATTAATTGCATAAATTAATAAATAAATAATAACGATAGATGCAATAAACATTATAATGCAAAATTTTATATATTTTAAATGTAATTTATGTATTTGCTTTAATAAACAGTGTTTCAATGGGTTTTTGAGCACAAGCTGACCGGTTGGAGCAGGATAACATTCCTATTTTTCACGCCCTCCACCACTCTTATAAACTATTTAATGTTATGTTAAACAAAGAATCAATTTGGAGTAGCTTAACTTTCATTTACTTATTTTAGTACTGGCAACGGGAAATCAACAATCGCTAATGTAATAAGTTATACTAACCATTTTGCTGAAAGGGAACTGGGAGTAAGTGAAACACGGGGAATTCAAGAGAGACGATTTAGTGAAACCTTTATTTTACGCAATGTTTTTTTTTTTATATTTAAGATTAAATCAACAAAAATTATGTAGATGGGAGCTGGAGGTCCAATATTCAGAAATTGAACCAGAATTGCGCTCAATGTTTGAATATCAAAATCTTGATTTAAATACGATAGCTAACTATAACCGTATATTAACCAAATTCTAATAAATGCCACCTTAATTATCTATGCAATTCTGATTAAAATGAATAATTATACGGATCATAACCAAGTAATAGTAATTCAATCTATTAAATATATTGTACTTGGAAAGAAAAATAAAGAACTTGTTCTCGCATGTAATTTCTTTTATGTCATGCTTGGGCAATAAGTTTTGATACTGCAATAAATCTTAGAATAAAGAACTTACAACTGATATTTTATTTGTAAATGTATCAAGGATCTGCAGTCCTTTTTCATGGTTCTTGTTCTTTTGACAGATTACAAATATTAAGGCAAATATGCATTTACAACAAGAATAATAAAACAAAATTGCTTTTATTATAAATTTAGTATAAATGTAACCTTATAAGTAATATATAGCAATGTATAAAATTTAAATACTGCACTATCTTAAATTTAATTCCAAGTGTAAGACCTAATAACTAGAGATCCAGCCAACAAAACGTCGTTTTTCTAGTGTTATTGTTGCAACCTTACATAATTTGACTAGTTAGTATTTGAAATACCTACTGTTAGAGATGGGCAAATCGCTGGTTTTCCAAAAATCCCGCGCGGGATTTATTAAACCTAGGTGTCGCAGTTGATCCTCGATGTTGATTGGCCGACGGCTGTGATCGACAAAATTCTGGCCCGCATTATACATAATTTTGGCCGGAATTTAATTTTTTAATTTTTTTAATTGCAAAAATAGAAAAATTTTTAAGGTTTTAGCCGACCGGGTAAAATCGCAACCCAAAAAAGTTTCGGACATCACGTAACAAATATATCGAGCACCAAAATTCATGTAACGAACAAAAAATACAATCAAAAGCAATTTGTTTATTTCGAATAAACTCCAATAAACGTAATATTTATTACAGCCTGAAATTACAGTCAACTCTTTCTATAATGAACTGAAGATTTTGGAAAAAAAAAGCTCGTTATATAAAATTGGTTTATTAAGAACCCATGCCACTTTTTTATACCGAACTACTATGAAATTTCAAAATTTTGAGTTCATTATATCCAGAGTTCGTTATAGGAAGGTTCATTATACCCAGAGTCGACTGT
>CAJVQC010001197.1:0-10647 GCA_910592285.1 Racocetra persica
TAATTTGGGTCTGATGATTAATCTTGATTGGTTCCAACCCTATGATAGCTCGCATTATAGTGTCAGAGCAATCTATAAAGTCATTTGTAACCTTTCACGTGATAAGCAATTTAAGCCATCGAACATATTAACATTGGCATTAATACCCAGACCCAACGAACCTAAATTACATCAACTAAATCATTATTTGGCATCCTTAATAGATCAATTAGTCAACTTGTAGAATGGTAAAAATTTTATATTAAATTTATATATTAATTAAATATTTATTATTATTAATAACATAATAAATTTAGGTGTTGAATTAGCAAGTATACATGCTCTACCAGCAAATTTATCAGAGCTGCAGTTATTTGTTGTTCTTGTGACATCCCTGCTGCAAGAAAATTATATGATATATATTGGCCCAGATTGCTTGTCATTGGTGCCTAAAACGTGCCAATTTTGATGAAAAGAATCAACCCAACTTTGGTGGATTTGCCAATATGAGTCAATGGTTTGTTGAAAGAGATATTGAGGAAATTCATCAAAATGCTCTCATATGGAAGGATTGTAATACAGATAATGCTAGAAGAAAGCATATATCTGAAGCCTTAGTCTGATAGTCAGAAATTTACCGTCATCTATGCTTTAATTCTGTTCAGTTTCTTGTAATAGATCCTATGCATTGCCTATTTTTAGGCATTGCTAAATGAATCGTTAAATTATGGATTGATGAAGAAATTCTAACGTCAGATGATCTTGCTCTAATAGAAAATCAGGCTAAAAAAAATAATGGTCCCAACAGATATTGGCAAGATCCCGTACAAAATTGCAATGGTTAAAGGTTTTTCTGGGTTTACTGCGGATCAATAGAATGCTTTCATCCTGGTATATGCAACATCGATTACTTGGGACTTACTATGTGAGGATGATCGATGAATTCTTACTTATTTTGTTCATGTATATTCTATTCTGGTATACCAACTTGTGTCCAAGGATAGTTTAGAAGAGGCTCACCAATCTTTTCTTAAATGGTGAAACTTATAAAAAAAAATATAAACTTGAAAAATAATGCCTAATTTACACCTATGTTTACATATATGTGATTTGTTATAAACTACAGGATATTGTATACATTTTTGTGCTTCGGTTACGAAAGAATAAATTGCTTATTAGATAAGTTGAATTTTTATAGCTATTATTATTATTTCCAGGCCACCCAAAGAATTTTCAGATGATCGGAATATCCTTTGTTTTATTTAGTAAATTAACTAGCTCTCTTGAAATTACTTCACTATCTTCGGACTAAGTCTGAAGATAGTGAAGTAATTTCAGGAGAGCTAGTTAATTTACCAAATAAAACAGAGAATATTTTAATTATCCAATAATTCTTTCTCAATAGTCATATTAACTAGCTGATAACTTAATAAAAATTATGATATATTTATAGGATCATTTAACAGCAGTAATAGAAGGATTGAACCTGAGCTGCTTAAATTATGCAATATTGTGCTCTATTGGATAAGCTATCATCATATGCCAAAAGCTATTTACAAGCTTGTTTACAGTTTATTAAGCAAAAACAATAAATGGCAGTCTTGCCATTCATGATGGAAATGACTGCTAGGAGTTTCTCTTAATGTCTGTAAATATTAAAGAAAAATCTGGCACAGGCTCTGAACCATTTCCAGGTAAATTATTAGGACCAATGAAGGAATAGCAAAAACTTCCAAAAGAAATATCAGCATTACTAATGAAGTATTAAAATAATACATATAACTTCATTCTTTAGCTGAAATTAATATAGGTAATTTGGAAGCTATACTGGTATTATCCACTGTAACTATTCATAGAAGAATAAAGATTGGTGATGAAGTTTTTGGTTTACTTACTCAAAGAGACATAAAACGTTAGCTAAAATACTCGCTAAGTTCATATTAGAAGACAATTTAACCATATATATCTAGGCATTGTATAGTATTATTTTAAACACAAAATACAGCTACCAGAAGGTCAAAAGGAGCACGTACTAGCATTTGTCAGATAGTACCATGCTGTTAATAACCAAAAGACAAGATTTTATTGTCAAGTTGATAATATTTGTAATGTTAAATTATAGAATAAAGATTTCTATAGTTTAAGTAGGGATTGCATAATTCTAGTATATAATATTTTAGATTGATTTATTTCAGGGACAGTTAAAGTCAGAAAAAATTCCTAAGAGAATATATGTCAATTATCTCTGTTAATAGAAAATTTCATATATAAAATTATAAAAAATATGATACCTTTTCTAATATTGTTTCATAGTATTAAATTTATTGATGTTTATAAGTACAATATCAGACAACTTTTGATTTAACGATAGAACTATCGGAAGGCCTGATACTTTTCCAATATTGTATTATAGCATTAAATTTGTTGATGCTTATAAGTACTATATCAGACAATTTTTAACTTAACAATAGACCTATCAGTAGTTCTGATTTATTTCTGATTAATTTCTCTTATCTATAGTATAATTTTGTTTTATTTTGATCTTTTAATATAAATATCATATTATTCAATATTTCCCAATTTACCTTTACTACTATCAGATTTATATCAGGATCCAAATATAAATCTGACATTTTACCGGCTATATATATCCCAATATAACTTCATTCGACTTGTGTAATATTCAACTTAATATCTATTGGCATATTAAAAAAAAACCAAGTTTTTTTAAAAAATCTGAAACTCAAAATTTTAAACAGTTATTCAAAAGACATGCTTTTTTTGATTAGAGATATTTTTAAATCATAAATTTTAAAATAAACTAGTATATAACTATTATACAAATAAATATAATATAGTAATAATTAAACTTTTTATTTGTATAACTTTATAATAGTTTATACAAAGTTTATAGTTATAAAGCATACTTTAATTAAACTTTATATATATATATATTTTTTTTACTTAGGCAGATCATTCCAGTATTCTTTATTCAATAAAGATCGAATCTGTGAAACATCGTTAACATTGAAGCTATGGATCTGACATCCTGCTGTTATCTTGTATAACCTAACCGATTACCTACACGCATCTATAGGCGATCACACTATACTAGCAAGATATGATCAATTAAGATAATATCTACCGGAGCTCATTCACCACCACTCTACAATAGGATATCACCAATCTGATGACATCTTCTAATAGGGAAGCGAAAGAAAAAAAAAATTTTTTAAGAAAACAAAATACAGAGGTATAGGGGAGTACGTAAAAAAAAACAAATAAAAGAAAAAGAAAGAGAATAAGAAATAAACGAAAAAAACTAAACTAAATGTGAGATTTTTCATCTATACCAGATAGTCACAATTATAAGCCTGTGTTGAGCTGTAAAAATTACATACTACTATCTAAATTATTCTCTACACTAATTTATATAATTAATATATTTAAGCAAAAAACTCTTTAATGGAGAAAAATTAGCTTCTTCAACATTGGCACCGTAGAGAGATTGAAAATTCACATCGTTGGGCTTGAAGCATTATTTGTCCAGGTTGCCATATTCGAGGCACATAATCTAGTTATCCACATCCCTGCATCCATGTGTTTGTTGTGATATAAACAATGCTATCTGATTTGGTAAGTAAACAATATGTCAATCTTTTGGAGGGGTAAGCTAAATCATCTACTTTTTACAAAATTTTCCCTGAAAAAAAAGTGGGGGACAACAGAAATGTGTGAGGTTCTTCTGTAGGTTTTACAATCATATACTTGGTTCTTCAGAACAATACTATCTCAGTGAGAAGAAGTTCACTCTTGCTTCTAGAATAAACCTTCTAGTTTGAATGCCGAATAACCCAGGAAGTCTGTTATGAAAGCAGAAAAAAAACTTGACACAGAAAAAACTACTCTAATTATGCCTGCTTCTCAGTGTTCATGTCTTTCAAGCTTCATCAACAGCAACCTGTTTAGAGTTAAGTTCAGTTTCCAGAATATGCTTCTGGTTTGGATACCAAATATCTTGAGAAGTCTACTGTTTAGCAAAGCTTGACCCCAAGAAAAACTGCCCAAGTTACATCAGCTTCTCGGTGTTTTATATCTACAAGCTTTATTGACAACTGCTTACTTAAAGACAGAACCAAAATAGTATATATCTTGGAACTTCCTATAACGTTTTCCTGTAGTTCGATTTTTGTTGTATTGTCTAGAGAATCATCAAAAAGAGTTGATTAAACTTTATATTATTATAATACATATCTGTAAAAAGTATATAGTTTATTTGTAGTCTAATAGTCTGTATAACTAGAGACATATAGAACTTTACCAGGAACAGAGTGATATGGAAAATTTTACATA
Organism: Racocetra persica; assembly: GCA_910592285.1. NCBI lineage: Eukaryota > Fungi > Glomeromycota > Glomeromycetes > Diversisporales > Gigasporaceae > Racocetra > Racocetra persica. The sequence goes on from CAJVQC010001197.1 coordinate 4,333, forward strand.
GTGCATAGTTATACGGCAAATTAAATAGCATTCGTACGCAAAATCTTGCATTTCATTGGATATATGCATATGGCGAAGCAAAAGTGTGAATGCATATTGAAACTTCATATATCTGATGTAACACTTGCTCCTGTATTTTGTGTCGTGTGAGATTGTTAACCTAACTTTTTATGTGCTATACTTGATTTAGTATTTTATTTTTTCATGGTCATCGCTTGATTGCAGTTGTACTATTCTGTATCTCTGGATATCCGATTTCTATTTTTGAATTATTGATTTTGATCTACTGACCATTGCCTATAACATGGTAGAACGATGCTCATAAAATCATATGTTTGATTTCCCAATTCGTGTATACTCTTTATTATTTGATATCTACGATCTGTTTAGAGCTAATCAAGTTATGCATGTTTCGCCGTTTTAAATCCCTGTTAATAAATAGATTGATCTTAGCATTTCCAGATTCAACACTTTACTGGCGCAAAAAATTTCATTTAAAAAACTGTTTTTTAATTTTGATTTGTACCTTACTGATTAAAGTATCTAGTATTTATGATTATTAACCTTCCGATTGGTGTGTTTTAGAGTGAAATACAATTTTGCGATTGATTATCTGAACTGGTTTTAAGACTAGATCTAAACTTGTCTCTGATCCGATCCCAAACTCATTCATCGTGAACATTTATTCTAAAAATAATATACCGTAGTTCTGAAAATGATCTGTTCTTTCGGTTTACTAATTTATTTTAATTACGTATAGGTAAACAACCAACCCTTATATGGTAAAAAAAAAATTAACCATGAATACCTTTTTAGTATAAGTAATAGTTTTCATTTATCTAAATCTAGTAGAAGATAAGATAATACGTACTGACATGGCGTATTCACATGCTATCATGCTGGTGTGAGAAAAATATGTGCATGTGAAAATTACATTTAAAACACTGATTGTCATCGGTTATGTTGGTCAGTCAAGCTGCTCTGACCGGTTAGTATCGATTATGGTTAATAACTGCAACTAAATAGTTAACCGTAACCAAACCCATACTTATTTTGGAGCATAATAATAGATAATCTTTCTTAGTAATTAAAAACAGATAATCAATGTTTAATAACTTTCAATTGCTATCATCATCGTTGATGAGATATTCTTTTTAATTTTTTCATAGAGTAGCTTGTCATCGAATTGCAAGATCAGATGACTTTATGGATCACATGCTTAGATTGACTATTTATGAACTGTAGTAGTTTGCTGTGTTGTTCTTGTTAGATCAGGTTTTTCCTGGTTAAGTTTATAATCGTTAAGTGACGAACAGATATGAATGTTAACAAATTAGTGCTAAAGTAAAAGAGTATTTTCATATGACTTCAAGCGTGAATCAGATCAGTGGGACAGAGGGAGAAAGATGTAATGTAGTATATTTAAGGGTGATGTTTTTAGTAAAAAAAGCTTTCTTACTCTTTGCTATCACTTGCCTTGCAGAAAAGCTACTCTATAGTCTAGAGTTTAGAACTGAGTTTATTTTTCATATATTAAAACCTGTTTTAACCGGTTTTAATATAGTTCCAAACATGTCCCTCCCATCCCACCCACAGAGCAATGACTGCAATAAGTTTAAATACTTGATGGCTAACTTGTGTAACAAGGCGTAATGTCAAGCAGCAGCATGTAAGGACCTAGTTTTGTTTTATTTTTGTAACTATGAAGCTCTGTGGCTGCTGCAATAGTACAAGGATTTTGTTTTTGTAGTTTTTGTAGTGACTAGTCTCTGAGGCTGCAGTAGCACAAGAATTTTGTTTTTGTAGTGATTAGGCTCCGAGGCTGCAGTAGCAGTGCAAGGACCTTAGTAATTAGGCCCCACAACTGCAGTAGTAGTGTAATATCTGGTTTTTGTAGCAATTAGGCTGCAGTAGCAGTACGAGAACCTTAGCAATTAGGTTTCATGGCTATGGTAGCAGTGTAAAGACCTTGTTTTAGGCTCCATTGCTACTATAGTAGTGTATGGGCCTTTGCTAAATTGGTTACAGACTCCGTGGCTAAAATAACAGTGCAGTGTATTTAAAAAGCCCAGTTTACTTCTAGTCACTATAACTCAATTCTGTATATACCTGAGTACTCATATGCATATACATAAACTTTACTGATAATGATCGTACTGGTCCTGCGTGACACCACATGCTGTGCAGCTATCTTATTGAGTAATAGATAAAAAACCTTCACATCATGCTTTTAAATTTAATTAATTTGTTATGCACTATGTTATAAATAAATCCTATCTTCCAAAACAACGTACTCGATGAAATAATTTATAATACATATAATTTTGTTAAAGTTGAATTTAAATCCTTTAACGAACTGGATACATTTTAGAATTCTGTTACAATCTATATTTATTAAGAATCAACTTAGGTAGATTCTAAATCTACAATTATTCCATTCCAACATACACAATATACATCCTTATATATATATTTACACATATCAATACCTAATTAAATAAATCAACACCCTAATCTATTCTCATATTATTGAATCAACAAAACTTTATTGATTATGTACAGAATATATTAAATAATCGCTACTAAAAAACAGCAAAAGTTATTTAACTTACCTTTCCTATACTCTAATAAAATTAATCAAACCTATCTATACCTTTATCATCATATTATTCATTTAAATTTAACCATTATCCGATCTTTTGTTCCTGGTTTTGCATGACAACATTGTGCAGCTATCTAGTGGTTAAAGATTTAGAAAATTAGTATTAGTATTTTAGTTTGGTCTTTAAGTTGAAATGAGAGATATTTTGAAAAGGGCAATAGTATATTATACTTGTTGAAATATATTAATAAGATACTTACTTGTATTGCTAGTAATATTAGTACTTCTTAGTACCTTATATGTATTAATAAACAATTGGTTTCTTATTTTAATGCTTATAACTCTAAGCTAAATTGGCTTAGCTAATATAAAGTCTCTCCCCTTTATCATAATAGTAATCTGTTGCTTATACTGATGGTCTATTGTTAAGTTATAAATAGAATAGATCTTATTCTCTATTTATTATATTAAAATTGTTTAGATCAGATAAAGTAATATTTAGATTGTGCTTTATAATTATATTATAATATACTGTAATTGTCTTATAGTTATTATATTATTTCTTAGAATTTTTTTCTAGATAGTACAAAAAATTGTGTTAGTTTTTTATAGATATAGTTTCAATATGCTAAAAATAGATTTATGCCTGATATTTTAAGTTAGCATTAGTTTTTTTTAGAGATATAATATTTTAGTTATAAGAGATAAAGCCCATAATGATTGTAAAAAGATTTTTATATGTTTTTAGATATTTTTTAATAAAGTATCTGTTATTTGAACAAATAATAATTATTGTACTCTTGATAGAATGAATTTCAAGTTAAAACCTAGGTTTGAGATATTAATTCTGTTATAGCACTATATATTAATTGCAGATTTGAACAATTTTGATAGAATTTATTAAGTTTAAATTGTTACTACTATTAAATTTATTAAATTTAATAAGTATAAAATATTTATATACTATTTAAAGTTTTAAAAGAAAATTGTTTCTTTTGTATTTAAGAAATGTAGAGTATTTAGCTAAAATTTATTTCTTGTTTTGCATGATAATATTGTATAGCTTTTAATATATTAATAATTGTAGCTGATTTGAGATAATGCATAAATACACTACTCTTATTTATTTTAATCTCAATTTCTTGAATAGTACATGGCCAAAAAGTAACAATAGTGCAAATTGAAAAGAGTATGAATTAAGGTATTAAAAAAGTGAAAATAGAAGAAGAAAGATAAAGGTGAGTAGTGATTAATAACTGTAATAGTATATATTAAAAAAAATTTGATGTGAGTGCAAAAAAAAAAAAACAAATAAAACTTAGCATTCTAGAAAAACCTAGCACCCAACAGCTTTAAAAACTTTATTAAAATTAAAAAAGTGATTTCTAATAGTATATAACAATAAAAAAAAAATAGAAGCTACTTTATTCATATGTTAAATCTAAATAAATTCTAATAAGATATCTCTATATTTATAAATTATTAATATAATTGTATTCACAGTTCATGTTAAGCAATATCCTTAGATTGTAATTGATTTTTTGATGAAACACAATTTTGACAATTTTATTCAAACTATCTTCATACTATTAAATTGTGTCTATTTTGCTAATAGCAATAATAAGTTTTTAATACCAAGTATATAAGCTAAAAAACATGTTCAGGAGTTGACTATCTTTAAAATTTTAGCTTCAATAGTATTACCTTAAAGATTTTATTAATATTTTCTAGCTTCTTGTTTTATATTTATATGTCATCTAATTTTAGTTATATCTAATTCAATTAGTTGATCATCTGTTAGCTCTTTTATACTATTTACTATAATTTTTTGTTCTTTAAAAGATTTTTTTAAAGCAGTATATATACAATTAACTTTATAAATTTTATTTAACTTATAAAAAAATTATTTAAAAAAATATTATATCTAGTAATTGTTTGGAGTTAAGATATTTTATAATAAAACTGATTATAAGAATATGTGTAAAGATTAAAGCCCAGTTGCATAGTTGGCAACATATTTAATAGTAGTATGTTTAGTTGTATAGTTTGTTGAGACATAATTTGACTATAAGGTATAATTTGATTATAAAATACAATTTGATCATGAAATATAATTTGATCATAAATTTTGGGTTTTGCAATATGAATTATTCCAAATATTGAATAGAAAGATAGTGTATCAATTGTTGACAAATTTTTAATCTATAATATTATAATGAAATAAATAAATATTCAATATGGTTGCAATAATAATATTATGGTTTACATCACTTATACTCATCAATCTTTTTTAAATTTTTTAAAATTTTACTAGATTTTAATCATATGCATCTAGAGATATACAGTACATATAGTTGTATAGTATATATTACATATATAATATACTATACATAATCAGTTATATACAACATTTTTCAAAAACAATTTTTGTTAAAATACAAAAAACAGGTTTATAATTAAAACTTTAAGATAAAGATATTTTCATGATTTGTTTTAGAATATTCTAAAAATTTTTTTGTATATACAATATATCTCTACATGTATTAATTAAAAATTATATTTGGTCTAAAATTTGAGAAATCACTTTACCAAATAATAAACAAATAAAAAAATAAACTGTAAATTTGAAAGAAAAGTTTCAGATTTATAACAATATATATACTATATTATGAATTCATAATATTAATCAGCAGAATTTAACTAGAGATGATGTTCATCTTTAATATAATATAGTATAACATATTGTAAATATTTATATTTATTTCAAAGTTCTATAATAACTTAAGCTTGATTATACTTATTCTTATTCAAATCTAATTTTTTAGATATATAATTAGATTTTAATTTTTTTTTATATTGTTATTGTTATTAGTATTCTAAATAAAAAATATTTATTAACATTAATATTGTATAAATAAAAATACAAAATATATGAATACTACTAAAAAAATATATAATATAGAACTTATACAACAGAATATAGTATAACCTCGATATAACGAATCTCAATATAATGATAACAAAAATTATTTCTAATTTTTGTATTTAAATTAGCTCTGATATAACAAAATTACTAATAAAGATTTGATATAATGAAGAAAACCTCTAGCTCCAGAGCTTTGTTATATTGGAATTATATTGTACAGATCTTTAAAAATTATTTTTAAAATATCTAAGTAAAATTTTGAATTATTATAATTATTTGTAATTGTTAGCAGTTTATTGTAAATAATGTACTAAATAAAAATTGTAATAAAGCCAATAGAGCTTAATAGTTATATGAATAGAGCTTTCAAAAAGTATTTATTGGCTTAATTAGTTCTATTTACAATACTATCGAGCTCTATTACCACTCTGTATTAAATAAAGATACTATATATATAATTAAAATTTGTTATAAAGTTTTTATTATAATATACCTTCATCAAGACAATGTAAATATAAAATTAAAATTTGTTATAGTTGTTAAAAATAACTTTTTTGCTTCAAAGATTTAACAAATAAAAACTATTCATGCAATTTAAACAATAAACCATCTCATAATAATACTTTTTGATCTAAATAATAACAAAAAGCTCATAACTGATGTTATAAAATTTTTAAAACTATTTAGATCAAGTTGCTTGGTTAAAAAAATAGAACAAATTGTTTGGATATAAGAGTAATTTCAATAAGAATTTTGATTTTATATTTTGTTTATGTGTAATTTAAGA
>CAJVQC010001198.1:0-10644 GCA_910592285.1 Racocetra persica
AGTTGCAGGAATCGACAAGACCTTACGTGCAACTTGGCTCAAAACCGGATACTGAATGTCCAAAAGCCGATATTGAAACTAGACAATTTCTTCAATCGTACTATCAAAATTTAGTATAATTTTCGTATGTCCGTCCGAATTTGTACTAGCGTACAGTACTACTTTACTGAATACCTATAAAGGATAGACTTACGTACGTACAGTACAGTTATTCATTTTTGTAAATTAGAGGGCTTTTTCAAAATTTTATGCGTTGCAAACCTCGAAATCTTTTTTCTACATTAATAAAAGGGTTCATTTAAAGAATTGTGTAACATTTAATCGATTAATCAATCCAGCAAAACGAACCGAAAAACTTTATCGCTATCTACTTTAACGTTAACTAACATGATTAAAATCCATTGATTTGCTACAAGACCTGATTAAGTTTTCCGAAAGCAAGTGATGTCAAAGAACAGAACTTCTTTAACCATTTATAAATTTAGTACATCGCGATATGGACTTGTTATTCAAATATGGCATAATCTAACACCATATCCCCCAATTTTTCATACCCCCACAGAATTTATATTCTTTTACAACTTTGATCAAAGATATCCCGGCAACCACTTAATCAAATTTCATGAATTTACAGATCTATTGAAATCAAAATAAAATAAATAAAATAAAAATCATCAAATTTGATTAGGCGGTTGCTGAGATATCTTCGTTCAAAATCAAAAAAATTTAAGGATACGAAAAATTTGAGCGAAGATATCTCGGTAACCATCTAACCAATTCAATGAACTCTATTTTGATTCTACAGATTTGAAGAATCAAAATAAAGAAAAAGTTCATCGAATTTGGATAAATAGTTGTCGAGATATCTTTACTCAAAGTTTTGAAAAAATTCAAGATAACAGCCGCGACAAATTTTTTTAAAACTTTGAGTACTAACCAAATTCAATGGGGGTTTTTTTTTTGTGATTTTTTTTTTTTTTTTTACTTTGTCTCTGCAGATATAAAAAAGTTTATCGAATTTGGTTAGATGGTTGTCGAGATATCCTTATTCAAAGTTTTGAAAAAATTTTTTTCCAAACTCCTATCAAAATAACAGCTGCGTAAAATTTTTTTAAAACTTTGAGCAAAGGCATCTCAGTGACTGCCTAACCAAATTCGACGAACTTTTTCTGATTTTTTATATCTGTAGAATCAAAATAAAAAAAAAAAAACGAGAGTTCACTGAATTTGGTTAGATGATCACTGAGATAACTTCATATATATTGTTTTGATAGGCGTTTGAGTAAAGATATCTCACCAACCCTAACCAAATTTGATAGGGTTTTTTTTTTATTTATTTAATATAAGCAGCCAATAAATTTCAAGGATCTAACGATTTCCGCGATTTCCGTGTAACTCAACACGTTCCTAAAAAAGTCAAACCATAGCAATTTATTTGTTTCCTTGTTTTATCGTTATCGTTGTATAATTGACGTTACATGATTACTTATGGCTTGGAGAAATGATATTCGTGTAGTTGTTTCAATAGGTAATGAACCTGAATATTTATAATTCGAACGCGAAGGAAAGCTTTTAATATGTTATTTTTCTTTTTTTTAAAAAAAACAAACATATATCGGATTAAGACTTTGGAACAACATATTCGGTGTGTTTAATAACATTTATTGTCGCGTCTGATGCCGAGATTTTGGATTTCTATTTAACTACTAAACCTGCTAAAATCCATATATCCTCTTATTAATAATTTAAACCCTAATCCTAATCTAACTAACAAAATACACCAAAAACTTTTAAAATTTTTATTTAGCCCTTTCACAGATTCACCGCTTCTCTCACTACTCCAGTTTTGGTAATGTTGTATCACACTCTCAAGCATGTACCCAAAATAATTCAATTCTCAACATCAGTCGCGGCATTACTATTACACGTTTATTTCTCGTGTTTGTTTCGCGAAATCGATCTTTAAGTTTACAATTGCCTATGATTTTATGTTAAATAATAGGGATTCGCCTATGCAAATAAACAAAATCCGGAATTGATAATTAATGATACATGGCCTGATGTTATAGGAACGATAAAAACAAACACAGTAATTCAATATGATACTGAATTTAAAAAAGTAAAATCGTGGGGGTTACCTGCATTGGCATCACGCCCCAGAAAACGCCAAATAAATTTAGATTGTAGACCTGTTGAACGTTTCAAGTTACATTTAGGGGACTTACCGGATTCAGAGAAGCCTAAATTACCCGACAAATTAGACTATAAAAAGGCTATTGCTGACTATCTAAAGGAACTTGGTTGGTGATCATTCTTTTTTTTTTTAAATATTTGAATATGCTTAAATTATTGATAAATTATTACTCCTTAAATTACGCCACTACTTTAAATAGGAAAGGTAATGGGTGTGTTAAACTTGATATTATTCGACAATACAATAAATACTAATTTTAATTTACAGTTAATAAAAGATACAATCAATACTCGGTGGCCAAATATTGATTTTTTTGAAAATGTTTTAATAATTTTTACTATTCCTGCTGAATATACTGAACAATCTAAAGGGATATTGAGAAAGTGTATTCATGATGCAGGACTAAGTAAATTAAATTATAATTTACTTGAATTTCATCATTTTTGTATATTATTAACTGTTCTGATCTATTAAAGTTGGCAATCCGACTTCGGAAAAACTGCAATTCTCTCCTGAACGTATGTAAAAAAAATCTTGTCTCTTTCAATCAACTCTTTCAATCGATATTTACTTAATTGTAATGTCAAATCAACTTTAGCCGAAGCAGCTGCCATACATTGCTTAAGTGTATTGGACGAGCATTTCCTTACAGATGATGGCACTTCTTTTCTAATCGTCGATTGTGGTGGTGGTACTGTAGATCTTACAACAAGAAAATTGTTGCCAAACAAACGATTAGGCGAGGTTACTGAACGTACAGGTGATTACTGTGGTAGCACATTCGTCGATGATGAATTTATCAAATTTATGAAACTTAAAGTCGGCGATTCTGCAATGAATTCTTTGGAGACACATCGATATGGCCAATTCCAATACATGGTACAAGAGTTTTGTCGACGCGTCAAATTACCATTTACTGGTAATAAGGAAGATTTCAAAATTTTCGACCTTGATATAGAAGAATTATGCCCAATGTTGAAGCAATACGTAACTGGTGCTGAAAGAGAAAGATTAGAAAAAGATGAATGGATAATTGAACTAAAATTTGAAGATGTTGAGGCGATGTTTGGTCCTGTTATTCAAAAAATTATTCGCTTAATTTCTGGACAACTTAGTACTGGAGGTGTGTGTACAATAATGTTTTTGGTTGGTGGATTTAGTGAGTCAAAATATCTTCAATCAAGGATCAAGAAAACATTCAATTACATTAGGACTATTGCAGTGCCTAAACAACCTCAAGTAAGAATTTACGATTAAATATATATATATCTAAGTTATTATTAACGTACAGTATATTTTATAGGCTGCCATAGTTCGTGGTGCTTTAGAATATGGACTCAGAATGGGTGTAATAGCAACTCGTGTCCTAAAGTACACTTATGGCATAGAAACTGAAAATGTATTCAATGAAACCACAGATCCTGAGCATCTAAGAATTGATGGTCGTTATATCTTTAAATTCTATCGATTAGTAGAAAAAGGTCGAGAAGTTGGTGTTGATGAAACGTTTGGTGCTATATTTCGACCATTAGAACATACGACTCACTTACGATTTTCTTTGTATACTTCAACCAATTTAAATGAAGTTTATTGCGACGGTTTGGAAAAGTTGGGTGAACTCATTGTCGATATGCCGGACACTCACTTAGGAAAAGAAAGACCGGTAGAGTTTAAATTAATATTTGGGCAAATGGAAATTACTGCCACCGCTAGAAATCAGTTAACTGGTCAGGAATATAAAGCTAATTTTAGATTAGAGTTCTAAAGCTTTGTTTTCACAAATTTATCAGTTACATAACAATAAAATTCATTGAAATTTCTGAAATGTTATATTCATATTTTGGTTTAATTATACGAATACAAGAATAAGGGTGTAAATCAATTCTAAAATTTCTATCAATTTGGCTGATTAAATTTTAATTTTTTTCGTATAGTTAAGTGCTATAAGTTATTTTGTTATGCGTATGAATAATAATCTATATTTTATTTAAGAATTATTACCTAGCATTGCCCATAAAAAACATATAGCTGATACCGCTTGTAATATAATATATATATATACTTGTATTCTTAATGTATAATAATGATAAATTGAGTGACTACTAATCGAAATTAAGAATCACATGACACATATAAAATACTATATAACGATCGATAAACGTGACGTCAACTCGATTTTTTTATGGGATGTTAAATTGATTTAAGCTAGAGGAGGACTAATCTGCTATATTTATTTTAATTAATAATTATTATACTGTATATAAATATTATTATTAATGTAGTAAATAGTATTATCTTATTATATTATTTTATATATTATTATTACATGTAGTAACTAATACATTACTAATACTTAATACAATTAAATTTTAAAAAATGACAATTTACTACCATACTTTACGGTTACCACGCATTACGATATCTAAGTATCTGTATAAACATTGAAATCCAAAATTATATATTAATAATAAATTTATGTCTTTAAAATAAATGCCAATATAGAATAAATAAAATGTTTTAATTATAAAATGTAATAACGCTTACTGGCAGGGACTTCAACAGAATTGATAGGTTTACTTGCTAATATAGCATAATTAGTTTGAATGAACAAATAATAATGTATAATTATTAAAATAAATACCTTTAATTGCATCTGATATTTTTTGTGTGTTGATAATTTTACTAGTGTATGTAAAGTCAAGATGTTTTGATAAAACAATTGGCAATTCTTTTGCTATTTCATCTGCATCTAAGAATTGCCTTTTAATTATATTTGCATCATTCGGACTTTCCATGCATCCATACCAATCTCCAAGTCTTGTATAAACTTTATGAGCAGTAGGCCGTTTTTCTGGATCAGCGTCCATACATTGTTTAGCCAATTCAATATAGCACTTCGGAGTTCCAGGTGCAAATTCAGGTCGCAATCCGTAACAAATCTTTACTGCAAGTTCATCATCAAATTGATAACTATCAAATGGCCTTTGTCCAGTTGACATCTCTGACATGATGACACCAAAGCTGTAAATATCTGCAGCTCCCGTAAACTTTTGACCTGATAAAACCTCTGGAGCGACGTAAGGCATGACACCATAAATACGACCCTCTGAGTCGTTTTCGTTATGCTTCTTAGACAGTCCTAGATCTGAGATATAAGATTGCATATTTTCATTAATGCCTTTATCTTGCAAAATATTGCCACCGTGAAAGTCTGCATGAATATATCCTGCTGAATGAATGTTAATTAAATCCAATGAAATATCTTTAAGTAATTTTAATTTAGTTTTCCAGGTAAGACCATGAAAATTTTTTCTTAAAAATTTGTGAAGATTTCCATTATCAGCGTATTGAAATACCATAAAGTATTCATTTGTTTCTGTATTTTGAGTCAAACCATATACTTTAAGCTTACTGCCCTTAAGTGTACATTTCATATGATTGTCAAACTTAATAAATTTATATAATTAGTTCAATATACATTTAATAAACCGCATAATAAATATTTAACTTACTTCTTTTAAAAAATTATGAGGATCAGACAAGGTCTTGAGTGCAACCATGCTATATGGTTTACGGGACCTTGTACAGTTACCTCTATCGCTATTAATTTTTCGTATACCATCCAACCAGGTTGCAGAAAACACAGAGCCAAATCCACCTTTACCTATTTCTTTTAGATTAATTAATTTATCAAATGGAATCCACTCGATCATATGTTCATAATAATAAGTTCTAAGTTGGAATTCTTTCATGCATTTATCAATATCCTTATTGTCACTCGTCCACTCTTGAATTGTTATATCAGGATCACATGTCTGACACCACGCTTTACTAGTATTATATTTATTACAATGTGCGCATTTTCCAAAAGAAGAATCACTATAGTTTTCAATTGCATTATATTAGTTATTTATGCCATTTCTAAATTTAAATGTGGTTTTAAGCTTACCGACTAATTAATGCAAATAAAATGAAATTAAATAGATCAATGCAAATAAAATTGAAATTAAATAGTAAATATTCATAAACTTGAATAGCTAATTTGAAATATTTAAATTAATAAATTTTCTTAACACGCACTCACTAGATTAACACGAATAAAATAAAAAATTAAAAAGTAAATATTCACGAATTTGAATAGCTTATTTAAATACTTGATTATAAATGTTTTTTATACTCACTAACTGCAATATGATAAATGAAATTAAATAATAAATATTTATAAGCTTGAATAGTTTATTTTAAATGTTTAAATATTAATCAATGTCTTTATACTCACGGACTGAAACGAAATTTAATAGTAAATATTTATGAACTTGAATAGCTTAGATTATTAAATGTTTTCTATACTTACTAACTGCAATATGTTAAATAAAATTCAATAATAAATATTTATGAACCTAAATAGCTTATTTTAAATATTTAGAATAATAGATATTCTTTATACTCACCGGCTAAAATGAAATTAAATAGTAATTATTTATGAACTTGAGTAGTTTATTTTAAATATTTAGATTAATAAAGAATCTTTATACTCACATACTAATGTGAAATTAAATGTAGATATTTATAAACTTTTAATAGCTTATTTTAAGTACTTGGATTATAAATGTTTTTTATACTTACCGACTGCAGATGTTAAATGAAAGTTAATAGTAAATATTCATGAACTTAGCTTATTTTAAATACTTACATTAATATTAAATATTCTTTATACTCACCGACTAAAATGAAAATAAATAGTAAATATTTATAAGCTTGAATAACTTATTCTTATTTTAAATACTTAAATTAATAAATATTAATATTCTATTTACTAACCGACTAAAAGAAAATAAATAATAAACATTTATAACTTGAATAGCTTATTTTAAATACTTAATAAATATTTTTTACTCACGGACTATAATTTAATGCAAATAAAATGAAATGAAATCGTAAATATTTATAAACCTGAATAGCTTATTTTAAATACTTAGATTCATAAATGTTTTTTATACTCACTCACTAAATTAACATAAGCAATATGAAATTAACAGCAAATATTCATGAACTTGAATATCTTATTTCGAGTGTTTGCGTTAATAAATGTTCTTTATACTTACTAACTGCAGTATGTAAAGTAAATTAGATAGTAAATATTCACAAATTAACTAGCACATTTTAAATTCTTGATAATGTTTTTTTTATACTCACTCACTGCAGTATGTTAGCAAATAAATTAAATAATAAATATTCATTAACTTGAATACATAGCTTATTTAAAATATCTATAAATAATCTTTATACTCACTAACTGCAGCATGTTAAATGAGATTAGATATTCATGCATTTGAATAGCTTATTTTAAATACTTAGATTAATAAATTTTCTTTATACTTACGAACTAAATTAATGCGAATAAAATAAAGTTAAATAGTAAATATTTATTAGCTTATTTTAAATACTTAGATTAACAAATGCGCTTTATACTTACTGACTGAAATGAAATTAAATAGTAAATATTCATGAACTTGAATAGCCTTTTTTTAAATACTTAATTAGTAAATATTCTTAATACGCACTAACTACGATATGTTAAATAAAATTAAATAATGAGTTTTCATAACTTAAATAGCTTATTCTAACACTTAGATTAGTAAATGCTCACTTACTAAATTAATGTAAATAAAATGAAATTGAATATTAAATATTCATGAATTTTTTAAATGCTTAGATTAATAAATGTTTTTATACTTACGAACTAGATTAAAATGAATCATATTATTTTCACATATTTAAACATAAACTATTACAAATAAAATTATTTTTATATTTAATATAATTAACTATTATAACTTACTCCCTAAAAAAATTAAATCGTTTTAAGAATTTCTAATTTTAAAATGTAAAATTCAAATATATTAACAAATAACTTACTTATCAAACCACTCATGGAATTCTTCGCTCTGTTTCACACCAATTCCGTATTTGTAGCAAATGGCAGTTTTAAAAACCCCCATAGAATTACCTTTCTTAGCTGACTTTAAATAATACTCAAATGCTTTACACTTATCGATTTCAACTCCAATTCCTAAATAATAACAATAACCAACTTGATACATTCCGCTAGGATTATTCATTTCTGCAGACTTTTGATAATGAATGAATGCTTTATTCTTATTCTTTTCCACACCAATTCCATATTCATAACAATAACCAAGCCAGAATATCCTATCCGGATCATTCGTATTAGTGAAATCCAGTTGATTAAAAGTATCGGTGACTTGAATAGTTTCATCTGTTGAGTTAATATCTTTTGTATTTGACATTTAGATATAAGAAATTATATGTTACGTAAAAAAATAGTTTTATCGAAATGCTGAATGTAATATTTTTAGCAAATAATTTATTTTATTGTTTCGTGTAGTACACTCATACAAATAGATCAACACTTTGCGTATCAATTCTTTGTGTGCCAATACTATTATCAAGATGGTATAGAAAATGAACATGAAGAATTCATTTCTTATCAAAAATCTGCTGATATGGTAATTCTGATAGAATATTGGCAGTTGATAAGTAACTGTTATCGAAATGGAATCAAGGTTAAAAAAGATGAACATAAGGCATTCGTTCATTATCAAAAATCGGCTGATATGGGTACGCACGTAATTCTGATTTAAAACATGCACTTAGTAACTGTTATCGAAATGGAAATTGTAGTTGAAAAGGATAAGCATAAGGCATTTATTCATTAACAATCTGCAGATATGATTCTTATGGAATATTTGCACTTGGTAACTATTATCAAGATGGAATTGAAAAAATAAATGTAAGGCGTTCATTTCTGCATTTATTTCAAAAAATCTGCTGATCTGTCAAGTTGGGAAACACCCCATTTTCCGACAGCCGTTTCATCACAAGTAGGGCTGCTGCTGCAGATATAATTTTAATGGTACACCATGATGCAACATTAGATTCTTCGTGATGCATCATTAAAATTATACCCGCACCAGCAACCCTATCTATAAGCCATCTAACTGACATCACGCGGGTGATAATTTACTATTAATATATATCCACTGACATCACGCGGGTGAACATTTACTATTAATATATATCACAACTAATAAACTGCTTACCTTAATTTTATGTGATGTCAGTTAAATAGCTATAGTGAAATGGCTGTTGAGGAAATGAGTATATACGTACTCATTTCCCTGACAAGTCATCTAACCTACATCATACAGGGACCGAGTTATAATTTAGCATTTCATTAGTTGTAGCTATTTTGTATGATATTGGTTAATTGGCTGTTGAAAAAATGGCTATCAGAAAGTTGATATATAAGAAGTAGACTTGGACAACCATCTGGCATTTGTTTTTATATATGGTTTTTCTAGTTTATTCTAGAGATGTTATCCAAACCAGCATGTATTAAATTTTAAACTACTAAAACTAATTTAAAACTTTGTCAAAACTAAGCTTCAAATTATTAGTATTATCTAAATCAGCATGTACTAAATTTCATATTGAAATGAAAAATTATTATTTAATTTACTTAAAAGTATTGCTTATTTTAAAAGTAGAAAATAATATAAATTATTTATTATATAATTTTAATAGTATAAAATCTTTAGATTAATAGCAAAATAGTTATACTCTAAAATTACCAATTACAAGATTACTATTTCAAATTCTATAAAGGTAAAATTGATAACCAGAACTTTGATTAAAAAATAACAGAAGAGTTACAAAGCCCTAATTTATAAAAGAACAATGATACCAAATAAAACAATGTGATGATACTATCTGGCAATAGCAATATTAGTACTAATAGATATATAAACAAAGAAAATTCTGTTCTCACTTGAGAGTAAAAGTAAAAAGATTAATCTGATTTGACCAGTAAGTTTTAGCTCAAGATACAATAGTATCAGAGTAGAATATAATACAAAATTTTGCATCTATAAAAAATTTGAAATATAGTATAAGCTATATCAAATATGTAAAAATGAATATATAAAAAAGAAATATAAAACTAAAGAATACAAATAGACAAAAAAAAACAAATCCTATACTAAATATTTTATACAAAGAAATACAAAAAACAATAAAGAGTTTAAACAAGAAAAAAATTATAATAGATAGAAAAACAAAAAAATAATTTATTAAACAACTAAAAAATAAACCAAAATAACAAATTTAAAGAGTATAAAGTAGAGCAATAAAAGCAATACTAAAAAATTTGTTTTATGTTTAAAAAATTAGTAAATAGTATAATAACAAAATAATAACAAAAAAAAACCAAAAAAACTAATAGAACAACAGAAAGTAAAAAGAAAAAAATAATTTTAAAAAAATAAAAATATAAAAAAAAAACAAAATTATAAAAAAGTGAGTTCAGATCCTATAGCTTAGTAGATAAGTTCCTATTCTTTACAAACAAGATTGATAGTTTGAGTTTG
>CAJVQC010001199.1:0-10639 GCA_910592285.1 Racocetra persica
ATTTTAGTAAGGTTTATATTTTCAAATCAAGACTCCAAATTTCAGCATCATCCGATTTCAGCATCATCCCCGACATTAAATATTGAAAAAAAATACGTTCAAAAAAGTTGACATTATTTAGATTCTACCAAAGAAGTCAAGTAATATGTTTGCATATGTGATTTTGCCAAAGAAGTGGGAAATAAGTTCGTCGATAAAGAAGCCAGGTAATAAGTTTGTCGGTCTTTACAAACAAATTTTACCATATTTGTTGTCTCATTGCATATTAGGATTCGGAGATTGAGAAGCTGTCCAATGCCGACCATCTATAATTGAGAAATATTAGCATCATCTCACTAGTCGTTGACTGATATATATATTCGAATATTTACGAAGGTTAACTCTGCACTAAGGTGCTTGCTCTACTATGTAGAAATTCTTGAAACTTGTTATATACCGTATTTAAACAATTTAATAAACGTAGTCGGTCAAAAAAATTATGTGTTTCAAGACAATAATGCTAAAATTCACACTTCCAAATTTTCCCAGAAATAGTTTGACGAAAATCATATTGCGCAACTTCCATGGCCCTCATATAGTCCCAACCTCAATCCTATTGAATATTTGTGGGATGAATTAGAGCGTCGTATATGTAAGCACATTCCTCTACCAAGCGATGAGTCGGAACTCTTCAATTTGCTCCAGGAAGAGTGGTTTAAAATCGATGGTTCAATTTTAAAAAATCTTGTTGAAAGTATGCGTCGACGTATTCTTGCTGTGATTGCTGCTAACGGGTACCCTACACGGTATTAAATTATGTAAATAAAATTTATATATATAATTGCTAAATAAAAAAATTTTGACCCGAATTAATATGTAGTTTGTTGAGAATTCACAAATCAAAAACCTGCAAAAAAAAATGATCGTCATATTGTTACTAAAAAAATCTGGTGACTTATGTCAGGGGAGTGTACTGAAAACTTTTGCTTAGAAGTCAAGACATAGTTTTCATAATAAAATTTTGAGTTATTAGGGTTTTTTGTTTTTTTTACTTTCTTCGATTTGTTTTGGTTACACAAGATCCGGCAATCTGATTGGCCTTTATACATCACCCGAGGTGAAAGTTAGCAATACACTTTTAAGATTAAATGTAATGGTTTTGGAACTTGCCGCATAATTGGTGTAAACACTAAACTGTATTGCAACTTTAAATGACTAATATATTCACATTTAATTTTCTTTTACAGTTAATATATTACTTTCTAAATCAGTATTTCATTTATTCTCTTAGCACCTTGCATGTAAAAATTATAACTATTTTTGCCAATATTTAGAAATAATTTAACTTTTTCTACGAATTTTTGTGGTTCTAAATGTTTTCAACAAAATGTGATTCATGTTTCGTAACTAGTCTTGGTACAGGATGGACCTATTGGTTTAGAGCTGATAGATTTGTGCTTAATTAGTCGAACTATATTTTGGCTAAAAGAAAGTTTTATTAAGCGAGAGTATAGTATAAAATGCATAAAGTAATACACATATACAATATGACGTTCAAAAAACCACTGTAAATAAAAATTTTATAATACCGGGTGATATCACCACGGGTGAAATTAGTTATTCTCATTTAAAAATAAGATAATATCGTTAAATAATTTTATTTTTATATTAATTACTCTGATACGCTTACAAATTTTTATTAAAAGAAGTGTTTTTAATAATAAATAAATCCGAAACAAATAAATATTTGTTTTTTGTTTATCGTGGTTTTCGAAATGATTGAAAATGGCAAATTTTTTTTGGTGAACACGCGAACAGTTTAAAGTACTTTTAAAAAAAAAATAAAACTACGAAGAATAAACAAAAAAGAAGTATATAGAGAATTTTGTTAGGGTTGTAGGACTCCAGTATTATAAATAATCAAAATCATTTCTGGTTTTAGAGAAGTTAGCATGGTAGCGACTTCTTAAAGATAGGTTATTACCATGCTAACTTCTCTAAAACCAGAATATTTTTGATATTGGAGTCCTACAACCCTGATAAAACTTTCCACGTACTTTTTTTTTGTTTATTCTTCGTAGTTTTATTTTTTTTGAAAAAGTACTTTAAATTGTATAAATAATGTAGAATTAAATTGATTTAAACAGCCAATCATACGAAAGTCTTCCTATGGGACTATAGATGACGGTAGAATTCAAAAAGGAAATTATTACTAATAATAGGAGGAAACATTGATTTTACACAACTGATCCTTCACCCGGTGTGCAACATATAAAAAAATTATTTTACAATACCAAATCATTCCGCTGGTACATTTTATGATTATAATCCCACACCATTTTTACTATAATAAAATGGTGTGGGATTATAATCATAACATGTACTAGCGGAATGATCTGGTATTGTAAAATAATTTTTTTATATGTTGCCGTGTGAAGGATCAGTTGTGTAACATCAACGTTATTACTACGTAATCACTTTCATTATTTAAAATTTCCTTTTTTGAATTCTACCTAATCAGGACTGAATCTAAATACATGAAGTCTGATTTTCTCGTGTTTACTAATTTCTCCCTCACTTCACTATTGCTTCACTATCGGAACACTATAAATTGATTAATAACACAGATACAGTCAAGCCTCCTTATAGTCACCCTCTATATAAGTACATCATATAAATTCTCTTTATAATCACATTTATTTTAAAACCAACTATTATAAACATATAGAAAAAAACCTCTTTATAAGCACATCTTAGTAAAATTCTCTTTATAATCACACAAATCTTTATCCCGAGGGGTGTGATTCTAGGGAGGTTAGACTGTACTCCAATATGTGAATAATTAGTAGAACCAATCAGAAGTGGGGGAGACTCGATTTTCTCGGCGACAATCATAACGCTATGACCTATAGAAATCAACAATTTACGTTCTCCGATTGCTAATTTACCTCTTTGGAATTGTATCACTCTTTCGACATTATACTTCAATCATTGTCAAAAGCTATGATTAAAACTAATTTCGGAATAGCTCAAAATGTAAAGGGCGTAAGTTCGTAAAAAGACTTTTATATGATTGGTTGTTTAAATCAATTTAATTTTATATTATTTATACGGTTTAGTTTAAAGTACTCTTTTTTTTTAAAAAAAAACAAAACTACAAAAAATAAATAAAAAAAAGTACGGTATATATTTTTTTATTTATTCTTTGTAGTTTAATTGTTTTAAAAAAGTATTTAAACTGCAAAAAAAATGTAAAATTAAATTGGCAATCATATATTCTATGAGGATAAGTAGTGATGTTTATACTAGAAAATTAAAAGTTGGAAACATGACAACATGTAATACTGACTGTAGATAATCGCGAGAACCATTCTCGATTTTCATTGGTGTTTCTGACAATTCTTGTATGAATATGCATTCACGTTTGCTCAAAACAAGAGTCCTCGCTACACTCGGACAAGATTACGGTACGATTCCCCGAAAGTTATTTACACGACAGGCCACTTACCCGACATCACAAGGGTGACAAATTGCTAAAAATATATACCTGCAGCTAATCAAATGCTAACCCTAACCCTATGTGATGTCGGGTAAGTGACCTGTCGGTTAAATAACTTTCGGGGAATTGGGCAACAACCCTCGGACAATGATACCCGAAATTAGCAAATTGTCCATATGTTCTTAGCAGATCATTAAAGGGATTTATATACTGAGAGATCCATTCACAGATATCTAAAATCACCCGTTACGTTGAGCTTATACGAAATGACAGCACTGTACGCGGCATATCTCTGTTGTAGACTATAAAATGTCAGATCTGTCTTTCTTGTTATTTCACACCTTTGTATGAATCCAGAGTTTATCACCAAGCTAACTAGCCATCCGTTCCTATAACTTTCTTGATTATAGTAACGACATAAGCACTTATGTCATCTGAAAAAAAAAAAAGGTTTAAATCCTCTATAGATAACAAATCCATTAAATCCTTTGAATATAGTTCTTTTGAGAATATAACAATTATTTTCAAAAGTGAAACTAACTCCGTATCTAGTGCTGATTTTAAAGATGAAGGTACAACAAAGGCTGTAGCTTTAAAAACAAATGTTTCTAATGACGATGAAAACTCACTTTATGAATTTATTAAAGAAGTATAAATTATATTTATTTATTCGTGTCAACTATTGTACTATTAATATTCTAAAAGTCATGATCAAATATTTATTTTAAGGTCAAAATTAATTATGAGATCGGTTATCATGAAAATATAATGCCTTTCTTAGGAATCACTCGACAAGGTATTAAATGCTTACGGAAATACTTATTTGTGCGAGTGATGCGAGTAATGCAAAAACCTAATATAGAATTTAATCTAATTTAGATCCTAAAAGTAGATTTTATATGGTTTTTCTATTCGCAAGTAATGGAGACCTTCAATGTTATTTAAATAACAATTTTCATAAATTGGATTGGTTAACTAAAGTTAAAATGGCAAAAGACATTTCTAGTGGGGTTGAGCACTTGCATGGTAAAAATATTGTTCATCGCGATCTTGTAAGAATATTTTTGTTATCTAATTTATTTTAATCTTTGCCATCTACATTAATATAAATTTACCTATAAAATAGCATGATAGAAACATATTGGTGAATTCAGATGGTAGATTGGTGATTACTGATTTTGGTTTATCGAAGCAGTTAGGAAATGATACGTCTCTTAAAAATGCGGGACGTTGCGCTTACTTAGCTCCAGAATATCTCCAAGGTTCAAAGATTAAGCGAGGGAAGCCTTTTGACATTTACAGCCTTGGTATGCTCTTCTGGGAAATATCAAGTGGAAAATCACCTTTCAAAGGAAAACACGATTTCGAAATATATCAGTGTGTGGTAGATCGTGGCGAACGGGAACTAACAGTTGATGGAACACCGAGAGATTATGTAAACCTTTATCGTAGTGCTTGGAATGGTGATTCAGAACTACGTCCTGATATCACTACAATTTTGTGTAAATTAAATAAAGTGGTCGAATATCAATCAAAACCTTTTAAACATCAGTCGCTACTTTCTGATTTAGACGTTTCAGAATTAAGAAAACAAGGAAAATCTTATTTAAATAATGAAATGTTTGATGTGGCACTTATATATTTAAACAAGTCATTAGAAATTGATCCAAACAACATACTTACATTATTTTATTGTGGAGAAGCTAATCGAAGAAATAACTATCTTGAAGAGTCACTTAAGCATTTCAACAAGGCATTAGAAATTGATCCAAACAATGTTTTAGCTATGGCAGGTCGTGGGGTAACATATCTAATGAAGGAAAAATATGATGAATCCCTTGAAGACTTAAAAGAATCATTAAAAATTGAACCAAATAATGCATACGCATTAAGATATTGTGGAGCTACATATTTCAAGATGAAAAAATATTAAGAATCACTCACATGTCTAGAAAAGGCATTAAAACATAATCCCGATAATAAATCTGCACTAACTATTCGTGGAGGTGTTTATGGTGAAATGGGAAGATATGAAGCCTCTCTTGCAAATTTAGATGCAGTATTAAAAGGTGACCCAAATTTTGAATACGGACTGATCGTTCGTGCATTCACATATCGCAAAATGAGCAAGTACAATGAGTCACTTGCAGATTTAGACAAATCATTAGATAATAATTCAGAAAATGCAGAAGCATTAAGAAATCGTGGAGAAACTCATATGAAGTTGGAAAATTATAAAAAATCTCAAAGACTTCAACAGATCGTTAGAAATTAAACCAAATGATTCAAATACATTAAAATTTCGTGGAAGGACACATTACAAGAATGGAGATTTTGTAAAATCGCTTAGTGACTTAAACAAATCATTAAAAATTGATTCTAGTGATGCAGAGGCATTAATATATCGTGGAATAACACAGTACAAGTTGAGAAATTACAAAGACTCACTTGCGGATTTATGTAATGCACTAAAAATTGAACCAAATAATGAAAAGGTGACAAAATATTTCAAAAAAACTAATAACAAGATTTATAAACAAGATTTATAAACCACATAAATCGAATAAATAATGTATCAACATTAGAAGTCATGTACCATACTTGCGCGAAATAACGTTATTTCAAGACACACGATTTTAAGAGACTCATAATTAATTCAGTTGACTATTTTTATGTCAATCAATTAAATTTGCGTAAACTGCTATTCAGTTTATTTTAAAGAAAATTTACTAGTTTACACATAGTGTTTATACACGTATAATTTATTGAATTACAAATTCGTAACACAAACGAAAAGTTAAACCTTCGCTTATAGTTAGGGTAAGGATAGGTTTGGGATTTGGGCAAGATATAGCTTATGCCTAAATTTCACAAGGAATTTTTTTTTTTTTGTTAGAAGCTAAAAGACGGCTTCATAATCAAACTTTTGAGATATCTATATTGCCCGTGTACATACACTCTGTGTACAAATAGAAATTGCCTATTTTAAAAGTTAATAAGAACATTTATATAATTCTTTTATTTAATTTTTAATGAAATAGATTTATTACTAATCATTAGAGTTTTATCTGTCTTACTATATTATTATTTTTTATTAAGCATGTGCTATATAATTATTAATAAAAAACTTTATTATCGATATCAATATTACCGCTATACGTAGATTATTATTACAGCTGTTCTTATAAATGAATGCTGCAGAGCGTAAACCTGTAGCTGATCAAAAAGATTTACTATGGTCGGTAAATACTACCAAGAAAAGTGGTATTATAACTTTGTACAGACTGAACAAATTTAAATTTTAACTAACCTTGTTCTTGTAACAAGAGCCTTGCAACCATTCCAGAAGGCTCTTCTTCTTCTGAGGGTTGTGAAAACTTCTAATCTTCTAAATGATTATACCAACGTCGCAAGTATATGTCCCATGATATCGGTTACAGTCAACACACGATAATCCGAAGTCTCTGGATTATTTGCGTTGTACATTATTAAAGATCTATGTTTTTGCTGGTGGTTTTTTCCTAATTTGTTGTGCCGCGTAACTTTTTTGCCTGTTGTGCTTGTGTTTGTGTGATACTGTTCCCTATTTATGTTTATGTTGTATAAAGTACGTGGGATCGACGTGCATTATTTCCTTCTAATTCCGTAAAAGGAAATTTTCGTTTGTCATTTTTATAGTTACTTCGATACTTCGATGTTTCGATACTAATACGATTCGTTTCTGATATGATTCAGATGCTGATACGATTCAAGAGCATGTAAGCTGTCATCGAGACATTTCGTATGTGTACTATTTTAAGTTAATGCAAAATGCACTTTCTTGTAAATTTGAATGTTTGGTCTTAATTTGTACTTTGGTTTTTTGTTTCTTTGGCATTACGCGCTTTTTTTCTCTGGATTTTTTTCCGGTTTGATTAATTGATAATCGATGATCGTCAAAGGACATGGCGAAAGGCAAAAGAACTACAACGAAAGAATCGTGAACTCAGCCCTCTCAGCCCCCTGGCCAACAAAAATTTACGTGATTTGTCATTCTATGCCACAGCGGAGATCAATTTCATGCTTTGCCACATTCTGAAAATGTGCTCTATATTCATTTACCAATAGCAATTTAGATTCGGATCAGAATATATGGATGTGTAACATCCAGTAAATGCTTTATTTCGCAGGTGATAAGATCAGATCATACTGTACTGTAATCCTACGGCTGTACGGATCACAGTATGATCGTTTCACATAAAAGATTTAAATTTAATACACCAGATTTGAATCTAATGCATCATATTCGAGACGGAACGTTTAATGACGGGAAGGAATCAGTTTTGGCCCAGGAGGGGCCCAAATTGGTGCATTAAATCCAAGACGGAACATCTAATGACTACTTTAAATTTAAGGGTAGGATGTCCGTAGAACATTCTTAAAATTTTACATAGGCAGCAAAAATTCGTCTTTGATAAAACTTTTTAGAATCGTGACTAATTTTCACCAAAATTTTGCAATATATAATTTAGGTTCTTTTCTTCATAGCAGCAAAATTTTGAATACTGTTACTTTTAAAAAAATCCAACTTCATATATTTATAAAAAATCTTGGGCGAACCTAAATTTTCTTAGGTCACACAAAAATTCTGATTTTGATTGGTCGAATTTGTTGTTTTTATTATTCTGATTGGTCAATCACATGATTTAATATGAAAACCACATGATTACTATCAGCTTTGGGCCCAAATTGGTGCATTAAATTCAAGACGGAACTTAAGAAAAATTCTCTTTCCGAAATAAAGTAAGAATAAAACAAACAAATCTATTATATTGCATATGATGGGCGGCGAAGCCGCCCGCATGTCATGTTCTAATTACCAGTTATAAAAATAAAACGTGAATGATATGCCACCCATTGATCATACTTGTATCCTATAAAATAGTATTTGTGTTCCGCCTCAACTTGTCGACTTGACAAAAAATTATTAACTAAGGCCACGCAAAGTTAATTTTTCGGTTTGCATAACCCGCTGACCCAATTTTTCCAAATTTTTTTTTTTTTTGTTTTTTTTTTTTTTTAAATTCCTATTGTGCCAATTATTCCATTTTTGCCATTTAATTTTTTCTCCGGTGTCACCCGATGATAACCTTAATTTTCCGGAAGTACCCGATAGGTCCGAAAAAAAAAAATTCAAAATTTTCTGATTCCATGTTATGCAAACCGAAGAATTAACTTTGCGTAACATTAGATGTGAACATGAATTAATTTAGGCCACGCAAAGTTTTTTTTTTTAAAAAAAAAAAATCCGACCCGCCGACCGGAATTTTGAAACACCAGGTTATGCAAAACGAAAAATTAACTTGGCGTGGCCTAATGCCAAATCACAAGATATATTTTTAGTCAATTCTAGTACACAACTATATTTGATTGAATATATGTCACGCTTTAAACAATGTGATTCAAAACTGCAAGCGGGCGACGAAGTTGCCCGCAAATATAACATTGCTAGTTAATAGTACGATCTTTTCATTGGATTTGCTATTCTAATAGCAAGGTATATATTGATCAGTAACAATTATTTGTATTGCTCTCTCATCTCACAATATTTGGGGGGTATTATTCAATCTAGGTAGGTTTTCTTGAATACTACCCGGTGTACTATATGCAGCGCTATTCGGTACGTAATACTTTTTTTAACTCTACAAAAACATGTAGTCATGTATGCGAAAAGCATGAAATAAAATTAACTATGTTTAAGATGTAATTACATAATAATGAATCTATTTAATAATATCAAACACTTTGAAAACCGATTCTTATTTCAACTCGATAGATATCAAAGACTGAGTTTTATTAAATCGCGGAAAACCCTTTTACGCATTTAAAAATTATAAGAAAACTATAACGATAGATAAATTAAAAATACCTTTTCACAAAACCCATTTCAATTGAAAAGAGTAATCGATAAACCCAAATTACCAATTCAAGTACAATTTTTAATGCTTATCAAAGAGAAAACAAGTACAAAACAAGCAATAATAGATTTTATTAAATTGACCTGATTAGAGGTTGGAACCGGTTTTAATAATTCGGGTTTATCACGTGAATTTTGTGATATTTTAGAATTTATTGGAATTTAATTGGATTAAATTCTAAAATATCACAAAATTCACGTGATAAACTCGAATTATTAAAACCGGTTCCAATCTCTAGACCTGATAAATAAATACGATTGCATCTGATAAGGTTCTTATGGAAATTTAGCTGTTATGGAATTTGTGGTAAAACCGTAACGGTAATAATATAATACTCAACAATGTAAACGGGATATAATAATGTGTGACAATCGCTTTTTCCAAATATATACTATCTGAAAATCTATAAAACATTTTTTAGAAAACTTAAATAATAAAGCACCACAGTGGCACAGTGGACACATTCATTTAATAAGTTTACGCCAATATCATGAAGCTTGTAAGTTGGAAATGACTTCTGTTAGATAAGTTATTCCAATAATTCCTGAGATAAAGACAACGGAGATGGAAATTTTTACACCTAAATGTAGCGATAAAGAAATATTTCAAATTAATCTTAAATATTCGTCATGAAAAAAGGATGTATTGTTATCGAAATTCAGAAATTAGAAGAAACCGAGAAGAATAAGCATAAGGCAGTATACTAATGAAACGGAGAATTTTAGGCGTTGATATGAAAATGGTATTGGCCTGAAAAGAATACACAAAATATTATCGAAGTTTTGAAAAAATGGGAAATGCCAAAGAAACATTTAAATGTTGGTTTTTATTACCAACAGAGAATTGGAGTCGAACTAGATGGACATAAAGTGTTCATAATTATTGAAAATTTGCTGAAGAATGAATGTGAAGCATTCAATCACTATCAAAAATTGCAAAGATAGGCTGTGTGGAAAGAACATTTGCAGCTGAATGTTATTGTCATGATCGATTCAAAATAGATAGCTTTTATTCATTATCAAGAATGCCTTTCCGAACTGATAAATATCAATGTTACAATGAATGGCATGTTATTTCCGAACAGTCGCGAAAAAGATCTTGGATGGTTGCGGAAATCAAATTGTAGATATACATGCCGCACAAACGTTTGGGATTTGGGATTTTTCCATGGACAAACCTGGACAAATGGGATTTTCCAATCATG
>CAJVQC010001200.1:0-10639 GCA_910592285.1 Racocetra persica
GCACATCGTCAGAACTGGCTCTAAAGCATGCATTTAGGAAGGGCTGCAATTAGAGAACAGCCAATAAGATCGCTATAATATTTATATTAGTTACGTATCTGATTATAAATGTATGCTATAACCGTTAATAGGAGAGCTTAAGAATAATAGGGATAAAGACCAATTTAACTCCAATGGTGTATAGGGATAAAAGATAATCTTGGAGAAATGAAAGGAATATAATATTTTGAAATGAAGGCTTTAATATTAATAAGATGAGAATAGGGTAGTGCAACTACAGGTAATACTGTTAGGGAGATCTTAATAAGTAAAGCAGACAATAATCAAGTGATGTCGAGATAACTTTAAGTCTACCAGAATTAAATAACCAATCATAAGTCTTATTCTTTACTGTGATTCTCACAAGTCACTAAGGTGAATAGTAATATTTGATTCTACCAATATTTTAGAATCTGAGTCTTAATAAGCTGAATTGAAGTTACAAGTTAATTCAGTTCATCGAATTGAGTTTCGAAGGGGTTTATTAAAGTTACAAGTCGAATTCAAAGATGAATGTCAATATCTGATTCTACCAACGTTCCAGAATCTGAGTATTAATAAGCCAAATCGAAGTTACAAGTCAATTAGTTTGTTGAATTGAGTTTTAAAGGGGTTTATTAAAGTTACAAATCAAATTCAAAGATAATATACAAGGAAATATTCAGATAAGTATTTATTTAGTTGGAAGTTGAACAAGAGATTTGATGGTATCAATAATGAAATGAAAAAAGTTATCCTTTATTACTTGGTATGGTCAGTCTTTAAATATATTTTGAATTTTGGCTATGCTTATACTAAGCTATATACATGTGGATATTTTAACAAAAAAATGAAGAGTTTATTTACAATAATAAAAAAAAATAAAAAATAAATTCGTTATAATATATATATATAGTATCAATTTATATAATCTATATTATACCAAAACTATAACAGTAATAAACAAAAAATTCAGTATCTGAAAAAAAATCACATGTAACTAATTATATGTCACGTGATAGTGGATATATAGCGATCTTATTGGCTGTTCTCTAATTGCAGCCCTTCCTAAATGCATGCTTTAGAGCCAGTTCTGACGATGTGCATTTAGGGAGGTCTGACTGTATTATTATAAATCAAATATATTAAGATATAAAAAAAAGAGATGCTACAAGAGAAATGAAGATAAAGTAGAAATTGAATATTTATAATTGTGAAGTATTTAATTTATATAGAATATATAGTAGATGCAAGAAAAAGAGTGATATTATTGGTGGAGGTGAGGAAATATAGAAAATACTTACTAGTGTTATTTCCATTTTGCATGACTGGTTGCTGATGACTGGATTGAAATTCTTAAAGATCTTCTGGCAAATAATTTGGATAGGTTATTATTATCGCTAACTTTAGAACTATCGATCTTAATTGTTTTAGAACTGGTTGCTAATAACTGGGTTGGAATTGAACTATAAACCTTAATCATATGAGAACTTGTTGCTGATAACCAAGTTGGAATTTTTGAAAGTTTTAATGATTTAATTGTATAAGAGATAGTAGTAGATAACTCAGATGCACTATTATCATTGCCAACTTCAGAACTTCAATCTCAATTGCTTTAAAACTTGTTGCCGTTCTTGTAGTTTTGAAGATCTTATTGTATGAGGGCTAGTAGATGATTCGGATACATTGTCATTACTATTAAGTTTGGAGCTACTAACTTTAATTAAGTTGGAATTTGTTGACAATTGGATTGAAATTTTTGAAGGTCTTGAGGATTTAGTTGTATGAGAGGTAATAGTAGGTGATTCAGGATTATTGAAATTAGTGGTGATAATACTATTGTGTTTTGAAGAATTATTTTCATTAGATGCTACTAATAAAGTATCAATTTCATCATTGGTTTCTGCTATATTAGAATTCGTTACTGATAATTGAACTGTAGTTTTCTTAAATCTTGAAGTTGGAGAGATAACATTTTTACATTTAGGAGGTAGAGTGATACCATGAGCATGAGCTTCTTTTATCTTGTTCTTATGCTCAGTCTCCACTATAAATCAAATATTAATATATAATATTATAATATTGAAATAAAAATACAATGATTTACCCCAATTTCCAATAATATTTTCATATATTTTATACAAAACAAAGTCACTAACGGAAACAGAAAAGGTTGGAAAATCACTTTTAAACTATATATTATAATTGCAGAATTATTAGTTTTTATGCAACAAATAATTATTGTATATACATAAATATATATATACATCATTAATAATTTTCTGAATTTTGCCTAGTGCTTGCTTTGAAGCATATTTGCCTTGTGGCAACTTGTTGCCAACCTGTCATGCAAGTTTCTCTGCATGTAATAATAAATAATTGTTATGATCAGTAATTTATAAAAAGAAATGATATGTAATATTAATACTTGCCTGATATATTCAGTAGGTATTGTGATGCAAACGTAAAAAATCTTTCTAATCTTCTTTTAGCCTTTTAATTTTTTGCCATTGTTTCCACTCTTCTTTGGTAATAAAATTTTGTGCTAACCTATACGAAAACTAAATAATCAAATTTTATAAGAATTTATTAAAAAAAATTAAAATGTAACTAATAAGCTGCTTACCATGTATTAACAATCCCTGTGATGGCACTTTACAATGCAGAAATAGCTTGTATAGACTTAGAAGAAGTTGGTACTGCAATGGGTTGGTTATTTTGAGTAATAGCTGCAATCATCTGCTGTAAAATAGTTGGGTTCAATAATAATTGAAGAAATAATACAATATTTTGATTTGCTTCTCTATTCATATTATTATTATTATCTTTATTGTTGAAATGATTATTTGTATTATTTAGATTGTTAAAACTGGTCATTTTTTTAGATTAAGAATTTAAAAGTATTGTTTGTAATAAAGGGTTAAGAATTTAAAAGTATTATTTGTAAGAACATTGTTTTTTAAAAATATAATAATTTAATGATATTTATAGTTTGTGGTTAATTAATAATTAATCAATAATTACATGATCTATAGTTATATACATGTATATATTAGTCAATATACAGAGAAAAAGAGCTTTGAAGGATTCTTACCAAAATCAAAATTTCATTTGGTTGTATCTCTAAAAGTACATTCTCTATTTGTGACAAAAAGCTTCATATATATTAACATATTATAATTGATATAATTTATATGCAGTTAAGTAATTTAAAAGTTAATTTTCTAATTTTCACCAAGATCAAAATAATCCAATATTGATATTTATTTATTAAAAACTTGCCCTAAGCCCCTTCTGTTATATACTGACCCTTTTACGATTTCATTAAACTTATATTAATTGATGTTTTTATGATAATTTAAATATAGTAATGAGAAAACAAGTATTATGTGCTTGTTCATTTTGTCTAAAAGTGTCTAATAATGCTGACAAATATGTGAGCATCTCTACTCGAATGAGGCATCAGTGGCAGGAAAAAGACTTTCGAAACACATCTACTACCACTTTATTAATAAATATTCAAAATTTAAATATATACAGCAACAATATAGAACATTGTAATAGATCAGAAATAACAAATCACAGTTTTAATTCTTTGTCCATGTCAATAAATCCTTCAGTGATAATTTTTAGTCTGTCAGAAAATGAATTAGGATCAGATGATATTGAAGAGAGTGAATTGGGATCATATTGCTTTGAAAAGAATGAATTGGAACTGGATAATTCTGAAAAAATGGGAGAACAGGAGTCTTCGTTTTTTACAGCTTTTAATAGTCTAGAAAATAATAATCTTTGTGAATTAGAGGTTGAATTAGAAAGAGATGAACAAGAATATAAACTAGAAGAACAAGAATATAAACCAGAAGAAGAAAATGATATCAGTAAATATGTTTCTGTAATAGAGTAATTAATCGATCAAGTTTTGAATTTATCTTTGATTAAAATAATTAGAAGCTCATTAGTAAACAACCATTATTTTTAAATATTCAAAATTAATGAGAATTTTTTTTTAAGACTTATCGGATAACTTAATTCAGAGACTTTGGCTTCTATACATTAAAAATAAATACTTCTTGCCAGATCAAGTGTTTAATGAAATTATAAAAATATCTAAAATTCAGAAGGTTTCTCTATATAAACTTCAAAGCACTTTTAAATCTTTAATTCCACTCAAGCCAAAACTTGTAGATATGTGTTGGAATTCTTGCTGCATATTTACCAAAAAAATATTAACTGTGAAGTATATTCTAATTGTAGTAGACCACGATATATACCTGGAGAAATATCAACAAAAAGCTAGAAAATCGGCTGCTTATTTTTCCATAATTGATAGCTTATGAATACAATTTAATGATCTATTATGCATAAAAATTCTTTAATACCGGTACGAATAAACATCAAAAAATTTTTATATATTCAAAAATAGTGTAATTGGAGATGTTTTCGATAGCAACCTATACAAGACTTTGGTCACATCAGGTTTATTTACAGATCTCTGTGATATTGCTTTAACTGTATCCACAAATGGTTATCAACTATTTAAAAAGAAGCAAAATGATTGCTGGATTATTTTACTTTTGAATGCTAACTTACCTCCAGATCAAAGGGTGAAAAAAGAAAATTTAATAATAGCTACTATTATATCTGATTCAAAATCGCCAAAAGACTTTAATAGCTTTTTATAACTACTTGTAGATAAATTGAAATATCTTGAAGGTAAATTTAATTATATAAATTTAAACTTTATAATATAAATAAAATTATAGATCTGCTATTTTCTTATATTTCTATGCCCAAACTCTAAAAAAACTATTAAATTACTATAGTATATGTGCTATTAGTATTTAAGTTATAGGGTTAGGCAGTAGAAATATAAAAAAAGATATGGAAATATTAAGTTCCTAAAATTAATATAAAAAGACTTACTTTAAATTTATAACAAAAAAATAAAAATTTTTATAGGAGATATACCATATTATGATGCATTATCATAGGAAACATTTATATTGTAAGCACATATATTATCATAGTCTAGAGATATTCTAGCTTTGTCTAAATTATATGTGTCTTTGGCCACAATGCTTATAGCAGATGCTGCTTTTATCATATTCATGAAGTATATTCCGAAATAGCCCAGCATGTATATTTTCTACTTTCACTACCCAAAGGATACTATGGTATAATTTATGATCCAAACAAATTACTAATATATTCTCACACAAGTTATCTTTGAAACATTAAAGTATTAGAAAATAAAAGTGAAAATGAGCGACATAAAATAGAACATGAAATGGGTGTAAATGGGTGTAGTGTTTTATTCGAATTATGCTCAATTAGCTTTTCAGCATCATTTCTAGTAGATATTATGCACACTCTTTTTGAGAATACTACACAGCATATATTTCGCCATTTTGCTAATAAATTTTTTAACAATGAAAAACTTAACAGCACAGAATACAAAATTTTGGCAAATCAGTGGAATAAAATTTGGAGAATAATTGAACTTGACTAAAAGACAATGCCATTAGAGTTTGGAAGAATTCTGATTAATATTCAGAAATATTATAATGCTTTAAAGGCAGAAGATTAGTATAATTAGACAGTTTTATATTTTCTTCTACTTTTTCTGAAGCGTCTTTCAACAAGGTATCTAATTATCTTAATATCACTATTTTATTTATATAAATTTGTATTTTATTTATTTTATTTTTTAATTACAGATATATAAATAGATAGGCGAAGTTTGTTAGAGCAGTTCAATTATGTCTTAAACCAATAATTTCCAAAGAAGAACTTAAAGAAATAAAGGTGTTATTTATTAATTTTATAAATTACTATGAATGGTAATTGCATAAAGTATTATGTAGAATAGTATTTATATAAGCATGGTAAATTTATGAAATTAAATTTACTAATATTTCTTGCTATAAAATTATATAGATAACGTCAAACTCATCTTTTCACTGAGAGACGGGTTTAACACTATCTATATAATTTTACAATAAGAATGTCAAAATAAATAGTAAATAGTGCATTTTATAACTAGTCAAAATACTTAGTTTTCATAAATTCGCCACAATATTTTCTTATTTAGTTTTATTTGATTCATTATATTAAAAATTAATCAATTATAAATAATTGAAAAAACTTGCATGCACTGATCCTTTGAACACAAATTCGGCATAAACAAAAAATCAACAAAATACACACTAAAGAAAACACAGTTTGCAGTACTAAGTAAAAAGAAAGAACATACAAAATAACACTTGGTCTCTTAGGAGACAAAGGTAAAAATGTTAAGGCTTTGGATGAAAAAGAAGAAAAACGGCAAAGAACTGACAAAATTTCGCTCTTTGCAAGCAATTTTTGGAAAATTGTACTTGATCCTGTACTGCAGATTTGTTGTTGTTACACAAATGAAATACACATTGAGGAGTAAACAAAATAATCTAATTATAGATTATGTGTTAGATGTAAATAGAGGAATGGCATCTAAGAACTCAGCTACTGAGAAAAAAGAAAATTTTAGAAAACAAAACAAAACTGCGAAGATATTGAATGAATCAATAGAAGATTATTTAAAAGAACTGGAGCTTTATAATAACTGGATAGTCAACCTTAGAAAAAAAAGAGAAGAGCAACAAGCACTTAAAAGAAAAGATATAGAAGAAAGTTTAATCCAACAACTTGGACAAGAAAATTTATCTTTTCTAATACAAAACAATGAAAAAAAAGATAAGGAGAGTATAAAAATCTTGACAAATACAGAGGTATTTGATATGCAGATAGAAGATTACATAGAGAAATTAGAACAAGATAAAGTATGGATCCAAACTCGTAGACAAGAAAGTTTAGAGCAAAGATCATATCAAAAAAAAAAGAATAGAAGATTCTTTTCAACAAATTGAAGAATTATACATACATATTATAGAACCAAACCAAGATAAGAAGAGAAATATCGAAGTGATGATTCCTAAAGAAGAAAAGGAAGAAGGATATAACAAGAATAAAGTAAAGAATCCCACAGACAAGAAAGAAGCTTTATCTAACAATTATTTAGAAGAATATCTGAAAAAATTATATCAATACAAGAAGTGAATTACAGGTATTAGAGAAAAAAGATCAAACCAAGAAGAACTTCAAAGAAGAGAAAGAAAAGAGAATCTCAAGTATCTTTATAAAGAATTAACAAGAAGTTACCTTCAACTACAAGTTATATTGAAAAAGAGAAGTATAGATAATGAAGAGAAAGATGTTAACCAAATGTTAGACAGTTTGAAGATATCACGGAAGAAACATCTAAAGAAGATTTTAGTAAGTTTAGGAGAATTTCTAATCCAAACAAGAAGAAGTAAGAAGACTAGAACAAACTAGATAAGTAGAAAGAAAAAAGTAAAGAAGAAAACTCAATTACAGAGTAAAGAACCATTAACAACTAACAAAGAAGACTATGGGGAAGAAAAGAGAAGCATTGAAAGGTTAAGAGTCAAGTTACCTGTGGAAAAACATAAAGTAAAATAGAAAAAGAAAAGAAAAAATATTAGCTTAGAAATAGATAGTATAGTGTTTTTACAGAAGAAAGATATTTTAGATAGCCAAATAGAATTAGGATTAGATAGATTAGAATTAGGTAATAGCATAGCAGAAGGGTATTCAGGTAAACTTGACTCAACAAAACTAAATCAAAACCTCTTCGAGGTCTATAAGGCTTCTGAGGCAACTTGGTAAAAGCCTTCTAGACAGAGACTATAAACCTCTACCTAGTGCAGCAGACTACTTTTGGGCATCCATAAAGACAGCTGAAGGATATCAGGCCTAAATATTCAGCTCAACATTATGTAACTAGTTTGATATAATAATCTTAATAAAGGATTACCGGCAAGGTTGCCAAGAAGAAAAAAAAATAAAAAATAAAATAAAAAAAAAAACTTGCATGTTAATTATGATAAATTTTTACAATTATCATATGAAAGTTTCTTTTGTTATATTAAAGCCAATTGAGAAGGTTTTCAAGATTGGCTTTAATACAACAAGAGATAAATACTATTTTTTTCAGATTCTAGTTAAAAAATTTTCATTTAAATGGTAACAAATAAATTCAATTAATAATTTACTAGATTTTAATATATAATTATGATATAGAAAATATTACCAAAGAGATCTCGAACATCTTCAAGCAACACTTATCAGTTTTCATTACCTTCTGCATATCGCAGAATCAATTTTTGAAACAGATCCACCATGGGCAATATGGCAATTTTTAATGAAAAGGTTATGTAGAATGTTAATTCCTCTAGTTCGCTCTTAGCAAAATCCATATGTAAATTTAATAAACCAAGTAACAATGTGAACACGATTTGCATATTTGCAATATTACGCTAAATATAATTAAAAGATTTTTGAGATCTTTTTAAAAGAGCCTTGGACTTGGTCACTAAAGCATGTTTTTAGCTCTCCAATTAACGATGAAAAATTATATTCATTGTCTAAAGAAAATGTGATGACAAAAACTAAAACACAAAAAATCAAGCAATACTATGCAACTACATTCAATTTAGTTTTTAGCCATATTAAGGTAAATATATATTTAAAATCTGTGGTATATTTAAGATAAAGACTAATATCAAATAAAAAATCCAGATAACAAATAACAAAATCCAGAAATATGGTAAACTTAGAACTAAATATGAGATAGTAATTGGTTTGCAACATGCTAATTGCAAAGAGGACATTTCACGAAATAATTATTCAATTGTGGTAAGTTTTATTATACTGTCGGCCCTCCCAAAACTGATCCTGTCAAAACTGATAACCTGCCATAAATAATTAAAATTCGATCCACCATGTCAGTTGCATAAGTAATATCTGATAACCTGTCATTTCTGATATCCAATATCCAATTTATTTAAGTTTCTGATATGGTCACATGGGACTCAGCCAATCAAATCAATGATGGGACACAGAGCTACAAATCAGATTTCAGTACATTTTGTCACAAATCGCTTATTTCTCAAAAACCTGAATAAAAAACCTTTAATGCTCTAACTAAAAGTTTTTCTTGAGCGAATTTGCTATATATTTAGCTAGCATCTAACCCTAATATAAATACAGACCCTAACAGCAATCAACTTTTTAGTAAAGTTTCGTTATTGCAAATCTGCGCCACAGACCCCTAGCAGACACCAATTCTGCAATTTGATTGGCTGATGTCTGACTATTTGATCATGTGATATTTTCAAATCTGATAACCTAACAAAACCGATACAGAACTTGTCCACCATGCATACCGGTTTTGTGAGGGCCGACAGTAATTACAATATTCTAAATACTAACTACTTTTACATATTAATGTCAATATTCTAAATGCTAAATTACATATTTAGGCAAAGCTTTTAGTGGACAAAAATGCACATCGTCCAAAAGCACCTATCGAATTTAAAGAACACGTGTTTTATGGGCAAGTTTTATTTTATTTCACCCATGAATATGAGGGTGAAATTTCCATGCTTGCGTATGTGCAATGGGTAAGAAACCCGGAAACTTATGGAAATAATATTCTATGTTTTCGAAACTTTGGTGAAACGGAAATTATTAATGTAACTACTATTGATCGTTGTGTGGGATTTCTTAAACTTGCAGCAAATAAGTATATTATAATAGATAGAGAATATCGGGTTACATTTAGATAAGCTTAAAGCATTTTAAAGTTTTATGTTGCAATTTATTGTAGTCAAGTGTAGATTTTAAAATTAGATAATTCATTTTGTTAATTAATCAATATCTTTGCAGCCTTGAGAATAATAATCCGCCTGTATGCATTTTGAAAAATGATTTAATTTTAGCCACATATCAATATTGTTTAGACCGATCAAATGATGTGCACTCATAGAGGGTCGACCGTAATATGAGTATCTCTAAAATTCTTAAACAGAAAATTTAAATGGCTTTAGCTTTATGTAACAAAACTTGAATGCATTTTTTAACAACTTCCTATAAAAACATATTCAATAACTAATGCCATATCATAAAGTTGAAAATCGGAAAATCTCCTGAAAATTCTCAAAAATTTAGTTTTCTATGAATTTTTAAATCCTAATCATTTCCGGGTCGTAATTAATTTAAAAAAATTTCAGGAACATTTCCGGAGCAATTTCAATATTAAGGTTTTTGATTTAGTTTATATAAATTTTGGTTCGGGATATTTTCGGGAATGGTTCATCCTGTCCGGGACAAAATCGGAATCTGTCTGTTAAAAATTTTTTATAGGGTGTAGTTTGCTAGTATAAACATCTTGTGAATATATTTGTTTAACCGACTCTGGTTTAATTTTATTGGCGCTCGAAAATTGTTGTTTGATTGCATTATAATCTTCTTGATCCATTTTAGAGTTGGTCACCGAAACCTTTTTTGTCAAATCCGAAATCTTCTGGTTTCAGATTATAGTTTCCGAAACCTCATCCGAAACTCGAAACCTCACCCGAAACTGAAACCCAATCCGAAACCGAAAATCTCTTCTGAAACCTGAAATTCCTTCCGAAACCTTTTCCGAAGCTTGAAACTCCAAAACTTTGAAAAAATTTAGAATGCTTATCGATCCAAAACATTGTCAAAAGTTTAGGCG
>CAJVQC010001201.1:0-10620 GCA_910592285.1 Racocetra persica
AAATTTTGTATAATTTTAATAGTGTTTTTAGAATTACTATGTAAATATCTTTAACAGTGAATAACTTTTGAACCACTAGTCCATTTTGGATGATTTAACTACCAAAATGTTTGTTTCAATAAAATGATTCTAACGAGTCCAAAATTATGAAAATATAATCACAGGATCACAAGATCATTAAGAATTTGTATAATAACTTATCTACAAATCTCATGTGTTTATTTATATTGTAGTACTGTAAAAGCCTATGAGATTTGTAGATAAGCTATTATACAAATTCTTAATGATCTTGTAATCTTGTGATTAGATTTTTATAGTTTTAAACTCGTTAGAATCATCTCATTGAGATGAACATTTTGGTGGTTAAATTATTCAAAACAAACTAGTAGTTTAAAAGTTATTTGCTGTTAAAGATATTTACATAGTAATTCTAAAAACACTATTAAAATCATACAAAATTTGATCGATCTTGGGATTTCGTAATCAAATTTTAGCAATTTTGGGCTTGTTGGAATTATCTCATTGAGATAAATATTTTGGTAGTTAAATCATTCGAAATGGACCAGTAGATCAAAAGTTATTAGCAATTCTTTAAATCAACCCATATATATATTATACTATGACTTCTCACTGGTTGACTAACAAATTACCAATTAACTTTTTACTATCATTTTAGTTTTTACAAAAAATAGAATAATTTTTATAACAAACACAAAACTTACAAAAGCCAACTATCAAATATACTTATAATCTTTTTTTTTAAAAAAAAAAACCTCAATATAGATTGTTTTATAATTCATTAAAACATAATCCAACTAGCTTTATTAACAATATTTTTAACTAGTTTCAAGTATTTCTAATTAACACTAAAGCAAAAAAACAAACTCAATTTTTAACACCACTTAGTGTTCAAATTCTTGATTTTATTAAACTATTTCTTGTAAACTTTTATTCTGATCGAATTATTTAATCTGAAGTTTCTAATCAACAAGCTACTAAAAGTAATTTTAACAATCTATTACAATATCTGGTTTCTTAACAACCACAATTTCTTATCAACTTTATTTATCAAAACTTAATCAATAACAAGATTACTAATATATTATCTAAATATTTTTTATTTATTTTATGAGATATTTTATCTAACTTTACTACCATTCTTTTTACAAAATTAAATTATAAAAAAATATTTTATTCAAATTATTTTTTATTTCTTTATTATATTTTCAAATATTTACAAATTGCAATTAATCTTGCTCTCTTAGATCTTTTTTTTTAAATTAATACAAAACTATTAACTATATTAAATTCTTTAAAGATCTAGACTTTAAATCTATTTGTATATCATTCTATTTTAATACTATATTTAATAACTTTGATCAGCTACTTCTCAAAATTAAAAATGATTCCAAATATAATATCATATTATATTTGATATTTCTTTACAAAACTTTTTAAAAACTTTTTATATTCCTTCTTTTAAAATTTACTGTACAATATTTGATAAATAGTTCTTAAAATTTTTCAACTCTTACGAAAAACAATTCTTATATATTAATCAACACAAAATCTATAATTTTATTAAATATCAAATTATTACATATCTTACTAATAAACTTAAAAACTACTTTTAAATTTTTACTAATTTTCTATTATTAACTCACTACAAAAAAGAACAAAAACTTTAATTAAAACAGTATTATACCATATTTATATATATATATATATGTACTATTTTCTTTAATGATACTCTTTATACTTTTAAGAATTTAATTTTATTTTATTTTTACAACTTATTTAAAACCTATATCTACTACTAAAAATGATAATATTCACTCTACTCTTAAAAATACTCTTAAAAGCACTTTTATTAAAACAACTGACTCATATACTCTTATTAAAATTATATTCTATTTTGATATTATACAATTTTCTAATTCTCTAATTTCTTAAATTAAATACAAATATCACTAATTTTATCTTCTATAAGTATTACAATATATTTTTAAAAAATTTCAAATTCTCAAAGTTTCTACTAATCTTTTTTTCTACAATAGAAAATATCAAATACTAAAACTATTAAAACTCTCTTTTGTTTAACAAATACAGATCTTTTATCTTTTATATCTATATAAATACTTTTTTTTCTACAACAATATAATATATTATATTATTTATACAAATTTTTAACTATCTATCTATCTTTACTATTATTAATCACAACTCTTTATTACTATTATATTGTATATATTCTACTCTACTTGTATACAAAATTTTAATTCTAATATTTAACTTTTATTAGTTTTATTTTATAATTATACAACTACTACAATCAACTATTAGATATTATTATTTAACTCTTTTACAATAACTCTACCTTAAATACTTATTTATTGATATCGATATATCTTATATAACTAGCTTTTTTATATATCTATACTATCAACTACTTTATTTATTAGCTATATTTTATAGTATTAGTAATATATTTATATGGTTTAGATATATATCTAAATTTGTATAAATATGACAAATTTAAGTAAGCTATAGCTTATCTAGTCGATTTATATCATTCTAGTTAAACTATAGCTATTCTAGTAGATTTAAATTACAAATAAAGTAGTCTGAGCTTCTATTCTTGCTATCTTTTTGAATATAGAGTTTATATATAATTTCTTTCAATAAAGAAGTTCAAGTAAATTTTAATAAAGTTAGAAATATAGCTTCGCCTTGAATTTTAAAAAAAAATTTTTATTCTAATAGTTAAATAATATAAAAATTAATTTATTTAAAAGTATAAAAAAGATTTTATTTGACTGAATACTATTTAAATTTAATTTTCTTTAAAGTATAAATAAAAAAAAAATATTTATCTAAATACAAATAAAAAATTTAAATTTTTCAATAAGTATTTGTTTAATTAATCTAAAATTTTATATTCTAATAGTTAAATAATATA
Organism: Racocetra persica; assembly: GCA_910592285.1. Taxonomy (NCBI): domain Eukaryota; kingdom Fungi; phylum Glomeromycota; class Glomeromycetes; order Diversisporales; family Gigasporaceae; genus Racocetra; species Racocetra persica. The sequence continues at coordinate 2,960 of CAJVQC010001201.1, forward strand.
GAAATCAACTTATTTAAAAATATAAAAGGTTTTATTTAATTAAATACTATCTAAATTTAATTTTTTTAAAGTATAGATAGAAAAAAGTATATTTATTTAAATACAAGATAAGTTTTAACTAATTTTTCTGAAATTTTAAATTTTAATACTTCAAGAGTTAAAAATATTTTTTGTTAAAAACTAAAAGTAGCTTTGTATAATAAAACTTTGTAATTAGAATATGGTAACTTAGTAAAGTGGTGAAGTTGTCGCACCCAAGCAGCATATCCAGAATTCGAATTCTATTATTGACAAAATTTGAATATTCTGTTGTAAAATAGTTAGGGCAGTATCATTTATCATCTGATTATTTTTTATCAGAGGCTTATTTCCCCTCCCCTCTTAATATAAAAAAAATCAGATTCTTATATATAATTTTAATTTTTTTATTCCCCTCCCTCCTAAAAAATCACCTGATTTTTGTCACGTTCCTTACTGTCTCTCATTAATCGATCAGATTTAGGATCTGTAACCAAGATCATATCAGATATCTAGGAGGATTATTATTCTATAAAACCAAGAAATCAAAGAGATAGATACTTGCTTGAAAAGACCTGAATAGAGAGATAGCACAAATTTTCAACAATATTACGTAAAGAATTATTATTAGAAAAAACCAGAAAACTGAACAAAACCAAGATGTATAGCAAAGCACTCTACCAACCAGACTGCCAGAGCTAGAGAAAAAGGATCTGCTTAATTGTAGTTACCAAGAGACTAGTAATTTATAGACAAAAGTCCCTTCCAGGCTATCTGAATTGGTAGTTTAGACTAGCTAGATCAAACCAGAAAAACTGAATAGACAAAGTGTTTGAAGAGGCACTTCCACCAACCAGGTTACCAGAATCAGAGAAAAAGAATCTGCTCAATTTGCGGTTACCAAGAGACTAGTAACTTTTAGGTAAAAGTCTCTCTTAGACTATCTGAATTGGTAGTTTAGGATTTGGGAAATACTTTTAATAGTCTGTAAAGTGGGTACTGAGGTTTGAGTGAACTTTACAAGAGCAGAAGTAGATAATAGTAGTGGCTTCAGCTCGTAAATACTTGTTTTTAGACTTAGCGTAAGTTACTGAAGCCTAGATTAGCTGAATTGTAAGTACAGAAAGCTCTAGCAGGTTTATCTCAAGGATAAAAGGCTCTCTAAATAGTTAAAGCCTGCTTTAAAATTCTAAGCCAGATATCTAAAAATAAAGGGTTCAAATAGATTCTTGCTCGGTTATAAAGATTAACCCTATAGGTGCAGAGAGTTTAAATAAGTAACCCTTTAGTTGAGTTATAGGTATAGTATCTAGTATAGAACTTAGTAATAAGTAAACTACTTAAATAGGTAATCAAAAGTTGTACATGTGACTAGTATGTACCTTCCAAATATATATACTGTATGGGCTTTAATAGGGGTTTAGTATATAGTAAAGTTAACTAATAACTGAATAAAAAGAGAAAGCTATGAGGTCACCTTAATATCAAAAAAAACTTTGTAATCAACATAGATTAAAAATTTTAAAAACTAATAAAAAAAATTTTAGAAAAAAATAAAATTAATACTTACTATAAAATTAAGTAGAAATTGTATTACTTATTTTTCTTTAAATTAGATAGTAGTCTATTTTAAAAGCTTATCTTATATTTTGTATTACCAATTAATATTTATATTCTTTTATATAATATTTTTGTTCTACAAATATCTCAGATAAAGAGTATAGCGACTTAGTGAAGTGGTTAAGTTGTCACACCCCCAAGTGATATGTTGGCTAAATAGGGGTTTGAAACCCACTAGTAACGAATTTCGAAAATTCTATCTGTATGATAGCTACTATCATCCGATTAATAGTTAGAATGAGATCTTTGTAATCTTGGTAGCACTAACAGAATTAGAAGATCATGGGCATTTGTGTGATGTATAAGTTACATAAATAAGCTTCCAGATTGTAGTAAATCCAGAGAACCGGGAAGGACGACAGAACCTGCTTAGCAAAACCCAAGTAGTGAGATAGCACAGATCTTTAACGGTATTATGTAAAAGATTGTTACCGAGAGAACTAGCAAAACTGAACAGGACCAAAGTGTTTGGCAAGACACTCCACCAACTAGGCTGCCAGAAGAGTAACTGGAGGAAAAGAATCCAATCGTGGGAACCAAGAGCAGGTCATAGCCCTTCCGGGCCATCTGAATTGGTAGTTTAGAATTGTTAGGATTAAAATTAGTGATAGTCTATAAAGTGTATACTGGAGTTTGAGTAAACTCTACAAGAGCAGAAGTAGATAATGGTAGTGTCTCGACTCGCAAGTACTTGTTCTCAGACTCAGCGTAAGTTACCAAAGTCTAGGTCAGCCAGATTGTAGATATAAAAAGCTCTAGCAAGTTTATCTTAAAGATAAATTAGCTTTAGGTCAGATGCTTCCTATAGCAGGTATTGGTTTTTCATAAGGATATAGCAGCACAAAAAGTTTAAATAAGTAATTCTCTAGTTGGATTATAGGTATAGTATCTAGTGTAGAATCTTTGAATAAACTACTTAAATAAATAATCAAAAGTTATACGTATGGCTAGTTGTACTCTCTAAAACCATATACAAAATGAGTAGTGGCTGACTTTGATCAGCTTAGTATATAAACTAATAAAAACAACGGACTATGAGATCACTTTGATATTAAAAAAAAAAAAAAACAAATATCTCAGATTTTTTAGTTTTGCTAGTATAACTATAGTTACAAGTATTCTATCTAACTATAATACAAACTGAATTTTTAAATTTTTATCACTAGTAAGATTCAAATTCTTGATATACTATTTAGAGTAATAATTTGACTACTTTGCTATATTATTATTCCTATTTATTTTATTTATTTTTTTTTAAATATTTAAAATAAAGCCATGCTTTTGATTTTATTAAAATTTACTTAAATTTCTTTACAGAAAGAAATTATATATAAACTCTATATCCAAAAGAATAGCAAGACTAGAAGCTTAAACTACTTTATCTATGATCTAAATCTACCAATATAGCTATAATACTACTTCTATTTATTTTTTTTTTAATATCAAAGTAAGATCATACCTCTAATTTTTATTAACATATACTTAATAATACTATTCTATATATATATGCAGTGTTGTACATTTTAACTGTCTAAAAGCTTTTTGATACTGTTCAATATCCAAATATCCAAGTATCTACAAGTGTCCAAAGCATGTTCAAGCTTTAATAATTAAAAAATTTGGTTAAAAAATATATGATTATATATTTTTTTATATGCTGAACATATTTTATTTAGAAATTAATATAGGTTATCTTAATAAAATTTTGAATAATTTTAATTTATTTAATTGTTTAAAATTGTCTAAAGTGTCTAAACTTACTGTCTACAACTGTTCTGTGACAACACTGCATATATGCTAATATATAACTACAGAGACTTAAATCAATTTATCTATAACCTAAATTTACTAGAGTAGTCTATACTCTATATATATATTATCTAGCTTTATATTTTTCAACTAATTGTTTCTAGTAACTACTGTATTCTTCCCATATCTCATATAACTAGTCATAATTTCTAAGTTCCTAATTTGGTGTATCTGCAAACACGATTTACTGCAAATATTTTTATAGATTCTATTAGTGCAACTATAATTAGTACAGGTAATCTTTTTACAGTCTTGTTTTTTAAGTCAGGAACTTTTTGTCTAGTTAGATTAACTATATAACAAAGTTGATATTATATTGCTAGCTATTTTGATTAGCAGAAAGTCTTTTACTTATTTGTTTAGATACTACTAACCTATATCTTAAGCTAAGCTCTGCTGCTATTACTAGTTTATCACTCCAGGACTTAATATTTTTTTTTGATATAGTAGTATCAACTAATCTATTTATACTTTTTTATATAGTGTATTATTAGAACTATATTTTATAGAATTATAGTGAACTCTAATTCTACTTTCAACTATAGGTCTTGTATCATATTACTAGAAAATATACTCCAATTTACATTAATTTTTAATTTGAATCTTGTCTATTGGTTGATATTGTATTCTGGTTTCTTTCATTATAGATCTTTATATAGATATAACCAAAGCTTTAACTTGATGCTTTTAAATATACTAGATCAGTGATGTATGTTTTGACTGTCCAAAGCCTTTTTTGGCACTGTCTAACGTCCAAATATCCAAGTATCCAAAAGTGTCTAGAGAATATCTAAGCTTTAATAATTAATAAATTTGTTTAAAAAATATATAATTATATATTTTTTTAGATACTAAACATATTTTACTTAGAAAATAATATAGGTTATCTTAATAAAATTTTGAGTAATTTTAATTTATTAAATTGGCCAAAATTGTCCAAAGTGTTCAAACTTACTGCCCACAACTGTCCCGTAACAACACTATACTAGATTAGCTAGACTGTTTCTATAAAATTACCTTCTTTAATTAATTGTTTTATAGTACCAAAGATGTTTTTAGTTTAGATAAGGCTAATTTTTTACTATAGCCTTTTATATATTTACTGCTTCTCTCATTATTTCAGTTTTTAGTAATATTGTATTACTTTTTCAAGCAAGTACCCAATACTATTTCTATATTAAAACTTATATACATAATCTATTAATTATTCTTCTAAGCAAGTACTTTACAAGTTGAGTATAAGAATATTGATGTTGCCAGATATAGAGATGAAGGAATATTAATATTGTTTTTGAGTCATCCTAACTGAGAACTTACTTGTATAATTTTTTTTTAACCTAGACTTTCTGTAATATTACTGTCACATATAGTATCTGCAGTCTATAATTAGGCTCTTTCTGGGAATTTCTATTTCAAAACCATACTTGTATTTGAACTTTTTACAGGGTTTTGTATCTGAAATAGTGCTCTTTTATCTGGGTTACAAAGAATTAAAAATTATATATTTTATGTCTCCAGGTAGATTTGAACTGTTAACCTTGTCTGTAGAAGTTTAGAAGCTTAATTAATAAGCTATAGAGCCCAAACCTCTACTTCTATTTATTTTAGATATTTAAATAATAGTTTATTATATATTTTATTAATATATTTCTTATAAAATTTTATTTAAAATATTTGTTTAAAGAATTTATTAACTATAACCACAGTAATTATTATCACAATTATATAATACAAAATTATCATCATATGTGTTATGTATATATATACAAATTACTAAAACAAATTAATCAATTTGATACACATAAATTATTAGAATAAATTAATTAATTAGATATATACAAATTACTAGAACAAATTGATTAATTCAATATACTAACATATTTATTTTTTATATTTTAGATATTGTGGCTTTAATTATTTTATTAATTATATATATATTTTATATAGCTTGTATTATACTCAACAACATTTATAAAACTTGTTTTACTTATCTTTTAGTTATTTTGCTATAGCTGTTGTTTTCATTTTGCTTTTTTCTGCTAAATGCTCAATATAATCTAATCTAATTTTAATTTTAACTTTAATCCTAATATCAAACTAATTTTTCTAACTACTAAATCCTAACTACAATTTCAAGAAAATCAAAGTTTAACATAAAAATTAAAAAATATTATATATAATACAAAAAATAAAATGATGAACAAAGTACTAAACAACAATATAATATAAACTTGATATCAATAATGAAATACCAATAATATACCAAAAGAACATGATGTTATTCACCTGTTTTAAACTTAAATTAGTATTGTAAGAATACAACATTGAAAGCAAAAAAAAATGATACTTAATATAGTTAAAAAATTTAATACCAAAGTAATACATTATAAAAAAAATATTAATCTAAATATTAGTAACAAAAAAAAAGCACCAAACCTGATAACACTAACAATACAAGAAAAAATACTAACCACTAGCATTAACCAGCAAAAAATACTAAATTAGACAATACAAAATATCAACTGGTAAAAAAATATTAAATAGAATTATATCAACAAAGCAAGAACCAACTAGCAAAAGAAATACTAAATAAATAATACCAATGATACACAAAAAGATACTAACTAAAATAAAGCACCAAACAGAATAATACCAACAATACGATGAAAGCAGCACCATTGAGTGATACTAATAAGCAAAGTATTAACTAGTAAAAGAAATATAAATCTACTATATAAACAAAAACAAATATTAGTGTTAGTACTAATAAATAAAAAAAATAAAAACAAAAAAAAAGAACCAAAAAATCAAGTAATTTATCTTTTTATATCTGCTCTGTATAACAGGTGGTGATTACTATAGTTATAGTTAGTTAAATTCTTGTTTAAATATTTAATTTATTAGTTAATTTAATATAAACAAAATTTAAACTAAACTATACAAGTACAAATAGTATTTCAGAATATTCTAGAATAATATATTAATAATTATTTAACTTTATTACTATTTTTAGATATTATAGTATTATTATATAGTTTATAGTATTATTATTGTAGTTTATAATATTATTATAGTAATACATAATATTATTATAATAACTTATAGCATTATTATAATAATTTATAGCAGGTTTGTGCTCTGTAGCTTATTGGTTAAGCTCTCTAACCCCACAGACAAGATCAATAGTTTGAGTTAGGCTGGTGATAAATTATAAATTTATTACTGTAATCTATATAGAGCCAAAATCAAATACAAAGCTCTGTAGAAGTTTACATAAAGTACAAAATTAGATTAGAAATTCTCAAAAAGAGACCCAATCATGAAGTGTAGGTACTATATATAATAGTGATATTACAAAATATTAAAATTACTGAAAATTATACAAATAAGTTCTTGTAAATAAGCAGTACTAACATTCTTATACTTTTAGTTTAAGCAATACTAATATCTTTGTATCTAACTTGTAGAGAACTTGCTTGAAAAGGTAATTACCAGATTGTATATATAAATTTTAAACTAGTATTGTAGTATTAGATTTGATTGAAAGAGTGATACAACAGTAACCAAAACTGGAGTAGTGAGAGAAACAGTGAACATGAGTATGGCTTGTAGTAAAGGATTAACTTTATCAAAAAATTTAGAAACATCTCTGACACATATATAGAAAAACTAGAATTAGAAGGTTTTAAATATAGAGTAATGATCCTTATCTAATAAACATATAAATACTCAAAATAGCTTAGATGCACTGAGCTGATAATACTTATATATAAACAGATATCAACAATATACCAACTTTAGAATACTAACCAAGTTGAAATATCTAAATTAAAAGTAATCAAGTATTATAAAATCTCATTAGAAGTAATACTTAAGAATTATATAATATAACTATACCTAACCAACTGTGGGAGTTTTTGTTTGAAAATAAAAATACAGCATATATATAAGTATAAATAAATAATTGTAAGAGCTGTGGAGGCTAATACCTTGAAGAAAAAAAATCTTAAAAAAGGTACTAGCAAATAAAGATAAGAAATGGGTGAGTCTGTATCTAAGGGAAAGCTAACAACACCAACCACCAAATTAGGAAGTAACTGAGTAATGAGGCCTTAGTTGTAACACCTATTTGGAAATATATTTGTAACTTATGTGAGTAATGTGGGGAATATATATAGAATACTAATAAGGATAGTCAGAAGTGTAAAAAATCC
>CAJVQC010001202.1:0-10617 GCA_910592285.1 Racocetra persica
TTGTTTGTTACAAAATTTGGTATTCATTTTGAGGATAACTTTGAGGATACAATTTAGGATCAATTTAGGACCAATTCCGTAAATCTGCCAATATGTAATAAACAATCTGCAAGATAACTATAAGCCTGAAAATATAGCATTTCTATATAATTTTTTTTTACTAAATAAATTATCTTAGGCTTCTAATAACAGTTGTAAAACTTATCAAGATATATTTAATGGTAGTAAGAATGTTAAAATTAGTCAGATAGTTCTTGAGAAATCTTTAAAAACTTCTTTTTTACATATAAAATTTCTTTAAAAAAAATCAATATTTTTAAAAGAAATTTTATATATGAAAAAGAAGTTTTTTAAAGATTTTTCAAGAACTATCAGACCAATTTTAATATTCTTACTACTATTAAATACATCTTTATAAGCTCTACAACTATTGTTAGAAATTCAAGAGTGATTTATAGTCAAATCTCCATAAATGCAATATGTATAGACCAGTCTAAAACATGCATTTAGAGAGGTTTGCATTTAGAAAGAACTAATCAAATTGCAGCTTTTAATATTTGATCTGCAGACTTGTATAATAAACTTAAATACTTGGCAGATTAACTATATTTTATGTATATAATCTAATTTTGTCTTGTCAATAATGCTTTTATCAGTATAATTATTAAATTTTTTTGTTGATCGATCATTTTTAATTATTTATATTAAATCTGATAATAAGAATATTTAGTTTTTATTACGATTGAACTACCATATTTAATTAGCAACATGAATGATTCACATGAAAAAAGTATACCATACTTTAAAAAATAAAAAATAAAAAAAGATCTTTCTTGGCATGATTACTGTATAGAGTAGTTAAATATACACTAAAGCTATTCACTACAGAACCAAAATGTGATTAGTGATTAATAAAAAGAGCTTTTGGCATTACAATTAGAATAACAACAAAGAACTAAAAGCACTTTGGGCCACCTTCATTTATAATAAAATAACTGATTGGTGAATGTTCTTTTTTGTCTATTTTAATAGCATTCTGAATGAAAAAACAAAAGCGAATAAGTAATCTTCTGAGAAAAAAGACTGCTTTATTAACCAAAAAAACTAGAAGCCACAAAATGTAATCACTATTGAACCACAAGAAAAAAAGACAGAAGATAAACCTATTGAACTGCAAGAGAAATAGACTGAAGATGAATTAGTAGAATTCAAGAGAGTGGAAAAAGACTTATCAATAAAGTTCTCAGATAGCATAAAGATACTACAAAAAACCTTAGACCAGTATATACTAGAACCTCAAGAACAATATCATAGAGGCAAAAAAAAAACAATAAAGAAAATGCCAAAGGAATCAAAAAACTTAAAACATTTTTTTAATTGAGTTCATTAACGACTTTCCAACTGACTTCTCAAGAACTTTGTATATTAACATCCTCATCATTATACCCCTTGCCAATTATTATACCAAGTTTATCTTTGTGGTTGAGTAAAAATTTACATATCTGTTTGAAAGAACTTAACCAACGATGTTTGATAAGAAAATCAGCGAAAAAAGATAATAAAATCTTTACATATGATCATTTATATTTGTTAAGTATACATTAATTTATATAATTATTATTAGAAGAGCAAAGTAAAATAGATATTGCTGATCAAATTACGTATTTTATATAGAATAAAAGGGGTTATATGACTAAATGTATTCAGATATAGGGAAATCATTTCATAAAAATAGAAGAGCTTTTTCCTTACTACTAAGATAAACACACCAAACTTGAAAGCTTGATTGATAATAAGAATTTTAGTGAAAGTTGTAAAGAATAGTTATAGCAACAAAAATCTAAAATACGTATCTCTAGTAATTTGAAGATATATATTGAGAATACATTATTTCCTTAATTAGTTGATCATATCAAAAAAAACACTATATTAGAGAGGACATGTAGAAATTTTATGTATTCATAGGTTTTAAATATGATGAGAGAAGAAAGGGTATTTACTTTAACAGTTATAAGAAATTAGATATGATAGCATATAAAAATAAATAGGTAAAGAGAATGTTCCTATATAAAAACAATATGAAAAATTTTGTTGGTAAATTATTAGAATTTATATTAGAACCTCAGCTTAATTTTGGGAAAAAAGAATATGTCCAAATAATATATGATAAATATTATTTCTATACTAATGATGGATGGTGACAAATTTGGATTCAGGATAGCAAAAATATTTTGTGCCCAAAATATTTGGGACGCTCTATTATAGTTTTACTTTTTTATATCCATATCATAGACTATTACGATTATTTAACCAACAGATATATGAAAATCCACATGTTGAAGATAAAGAAATATTTGTTATTCATTTTGTTCAGGTGGATAGTTATTGGAAGACAAAGTATATGCTTGATCAGCTTGTAAATAAAGTAATCCCAGTATTTAAAATCTTGTATCTTGGATGTGTTGGCGTATTTTATTTTGATCAATCTACTAACTATAACGCTATAGCTAAAGATATGTTAATTGCAAAAAGAATAAACTTGAGTTCTGAAGAAAGCAAATAGTGATGCAAAATGGTTGATTTATTGATGAAGATAGAAAAAAGTATATGCAACCGATAGTATTTTCGAATGACTATCCAAAGAAAGAGTTGAGAAACAAACAAAAGAGTATAAAGCAAATGCTTAAAGAGCGAAAACTTTGACCTGTAGAAAAGATTTCACTAGTATGTGAAAAATGTTTTGAAAAATATATTAATAATGATTCTGAAAGCTTGAGTTGTTGTATACAAAGAATCATATCATTGCAACCTGATTTTCTTGAGCAACAGTCTTTGTTAGAAAAAGCTGTAATTAATGCAAGACATATTTTTGAATGCTATTCCAAGTTTCATTGTGAGTGTAATTTTATCAAATGATATTGGGGTTTTATGAAATGAGAAGCAAGAAGATTATATAATTATAATTATAAGGATTTAGTAAACCTTGTTCTAGAAATTCTTAAAAATGTTCCTGTTACCACTATTCACAAATTTGTCTATAAATCGTAAGATATATAGATGCATATAATAAAGGGCTAAAAGGTTTAAGTGCTGAGTGGGCTGTTAATCTATATAAGTCACATTGTTGAATCCCTAAAAACATTGAACAAATAATGGAAGGAATTAATAAAGAATCATAATAAGAAATATTAGCTTTTTTGTTGTAAGTATTATGGCTTTATTAATTTATTTTGCTATTGCTATATCTTTATCCAACTAAACACAAGTTATGTGAATTGCCAATAAAAATTTATTCAGGCAAGTAAATTTTACAATTACAGCCAATCCTGTTTAAATTCCAAAATTAATTTATAATACTTTTTATAGCATCCTAAATAGGTCAGTATGAATTATTTGATTGTCAAATTTTTTGGAACTTAAACGGGTATTATAACGAAACTAATGTTTATAACAGATGCCCCTAACTGGAAACTCAACAATTTAACCGGATGAGATCAATAATTTACAATAGATAACGAAAACTGGAAACACTAGCCGGCGAACATATTTTTTGTACATAAGTTTAAATAATTCAATTGTGTGTATGCTTTGCAGAATCGGCCTGACATTTTTGTATGATTTAGAATAGCCGTATAAAAATCCATGGTTCTATGATGATCTGCACTAAATAAACTGCATTTCGTCATTGCTTTTTTGTGCAAATATTGTTAGGTTTGGAATTGGGAGGGGCCTGATATATAGTAAAATTTGGTATGGACTTTTTTTGTTAAGGCGCAAAGGGCAATTTCAAAGCAAACTTTTGAGTTACAGGCGATTTTAAAAAAAAAATTATTTTATGCTTAACCTGATCTGTGATCTAATTTTTAATAATCACAGAATTATAATTTTTTTATGCGTTATAGGGTTAGATTTAAAAAGCTTTAGAGAAGTAGTGTATACGATTAAAGTATGTAATATGATTGGTTACCCTAGATCATGTGATTAAATGCTGCAATTTTATTGGTTAAATGCACGTTTATTATATGTTTCAATTTAATCAAAACATATTAAAATAGTTTAACTTTAAATGCCTATAACTTTTTGTTTAGGCCTTATTTTAAAAAACTAACCGGTAGTTTGATAGAAAACGTTATAACAAACAAAATTACTGGTTTAGTTTTTTTTAAATTTAATTTATATAAAGTGTTAATAGATTTTAATGTATATGTAATTTAGTGGCGAGTTAAGGCTTCCGGCACCATATATAAAAAAAAAATTTTGTTCAGATATCTCGTGGATTGCCTATTAAAGATTAACAACTTTTTATAGTTATTATATCAAAACTATTAATAAAAATATAAGCAAGACCTTATCTTAATATCCCAAAAAATTAAATACTATAGTTGCTATATCTCAAAAATATTAACACATCTCAAAAATGTTAAATAAAAATATTTAAAACTTCCAAAAATCATATTAACTAAAATTTAAATTTTTATATTTAATTATAACTCTAATTTTAAATTTTAGCAATAAATCTATTAATACTATAAATACCATAAATATATTTTATCTTAATTGCAAAATAATCTTAATGCTGAGATACTTTGCTTAGAAAACAAATAGTTATTATTATTACTAACTACAAAAGTACTAAATACAAAAAAACAGTTAAAAAAATGCTTAAAACTTTTATAGTAAATTTTAAATAAAGCTCTTTACAGTTATCATTATGTAGAATCAAGTTGTTAAACAAATATATAAACTTGGCTGGGTATAGAAAGATACGTGCGATATTGCGTTATTATTTAAACTTTTATAATTAATAAAGAATAATAAAATATATTCTTTTCGTATTGATTTGGTTTTGATTATTTTGATTGGTTAATGATCACGTTTTGAATTACATAAATTAACCAATCATATGAATGTCTTCCTATGTACTGTACACCAGACACAATGAGAGACATGCTCTTCGGACCCCACCCTCTATCTTTGATAGGGTCTAGGGCGCCGTTCTAGTGTCGCCCACAACTTGACGTCATAATTATGAAATAAATTAAATGTTTTTTTTTAAATAATTGTACAGTATGCATATAATACGTAATAACATCACTGTATTTATTTTTATTAAGCACTTAGCAGTGGCTGAAATAAAATATATCACTAAACTTTAACGTTAAAATTTGCAAGTTTGGGCAATTGTTATTTTATAATATGCGCTGTACCCTGCTAATTACTTTGTCAACTCATCTTTATAATAAACCGAGTTGGCCATTTCTTATAAGGTTCCTTTATTTTGTACTATGTTCACCATACAGAGTTAACCGTAACGTAATAAAAAGTGAAGATGACAATTTATTGTCATTATTAATTCTGAGCTTTAATTATGAGGACGGCTGGGTCAATAGTCGAAATGACCGTCGATCAGGTAACAGTACAGTACTATCCGAATAAATGAACCAATGACCAACTAGTGACCGATAGAATCTAGTCAAACATGTAATAAAGTCGGAACCAATTAACTAATTAAAAAAGAATATTTCCACATTTGTTTAATTGCATTGTATCTAATGTGGTACAACAGTTCCTAGACCACAGATTTGTTATTTATGGCCTGCACAAAAACTTATCGCTTCAACTTCGTTTTATCCATTGGATCATTAGTTAGATTACAAGCACATTCGTTTATTTAATACTAGAAAAGTAAAATGATCACATTTTCGAAATTGATTAGGCCTCCATTGCCCGATGATTGTATCTACGACATATTACAGCATCTTCGTGGTGATCGGTCTACTTTATATACATGTCTTTTTGTCAATCGTTTCTGGTGTAGTTGTGTGGTTCCAATACTATGGAGTCAACCATTTTCAAGTTTCAGATGTTGGGCATTAATTGTCCGAACCTACATCTATTGCCTCGATCGTCCTGAACTTACAAGTTTGATCCCATTCAACATTTATATTCCTACTACCTATAAACCATTATTCCCTTATGAAAGGTATTTAGAAGCTTTTTCAATTTCTGATATGGAAAATGGTATAATTACTTGGTTACGAATAAATACAGAAACAAGAATTCGGTCTGATGATGAGAGAATACGACCGATCATGAATGCATTTTGGCGAATGTTTCTTAATAGATGTAGAAACCTTGCATCGATCAGTATTAATACAGGATATGGTACTTCTGATCTTCCTGAACTTGATGTATTCTTGAATGCTCGTCCGGGACTTTCAAAGTTAAAGAGTTTAGATTGTTGCATTGGACATAAAAGCGATGAAATATCGAATTATCAGAATACAATGAATTTATTAAGGAATTGGCCCATACAATCTTCAAATCTTTCAAAAATGTGGGTTTCAATATATGAAGATAGAATTACTCCGAATGATTTAATTTCGAGCATTGTTAAAGCTCAACGAAATCTTAAAGAATTCAAGTTTGCTGGGATTGGGTCGTTTACACAAAATGTTATTTCGGCACTAAAATATCATTCACATTCATTGACAACCCTTAAACTTTGGATGCTTGTTTTGGATGGGATCTCATTTGATGGATTGGTTTCGTTAGAAAAATTAGAATCATTGGATATTCAATGGTGTGAAGGTATATCAATTGATCATTGTGGAACCTTGTCTGATGCATCTTTTCATCTCACTAGTCTTAGCATCTGGGATAATCCTTCGTCACCAGATATTACTGCAACATTGATTACTAAAGCTGGAAAGGCCTTAAGGGATTTGAAGACGGATATGATAACAAGGGAAATGATTGAAGTTGCAAATAAATATTGCCCAAATATCACTCATCTATGTATCAAGATAAGAAATGAGAATTATATTTATCTTTTTCCTTGGATTAAAAGCCTAAGATTAGAACATTTGGACTTCTTTTCTCATGAGAATGATGCTAGTGACGGAATTAGGTTATTAGGAGAATACATTCCGCTTACCGTAACCCATCTGAACTTGGACTATGCTACATATACACCTAAATCGTTTAAATATTTTTTAAATGTCTGTGAAGCTAATATAATAACTATGATTATTAGATTTTCGAAAGAGCTAATAGATGGATGCTTCGAAGATATTTTGGAATTTGCTAGAAGGAAAAGAAGCATGAGGACCTTGGCATTTATTTGCACACCTATTTGTTGGATGGAATGGAGTGGAAGAGAACTGGAATTGATTGAGGACATGAAAAAATGCAGTGTCAAAGTTGTTAAATCAATAAGCAGAAATTTTAAAATCATTACCTGTTAGATATAGAATTGATCATTTAGCATAACATTTTTATTTTTTAAATTTAAAATAATAAACATTTAAATAGATCATTATTTAAATATTTCAATTTTTAATCAAATTATTTGATAGATGTACGGTATGTAGGTGGGTTAAAACTATTTAAATACAAAGTTTTAGAATACTGTTTGGACTAAATAATTTTCCAGATATCCGTTAAATGAACGTTCAACATCCGTATACACAATTTTTCGAATGGTATTTATTGAATACGTGTTCAATCCCAACATCCGGATGCAAATTTTAAACCATTATGTCTCATGATCTGGAGGTCACAGCAGCACAAATTACAACTAATTAGATAAAATTCATTTAATAATTAATTTCTTGGTATAAAAATATATAACTTGTTTTTATATTTGTTTATTATTTCTATATACATATATATATATATATATTTTTTTTTTTGATTTGACTACACAATTGTCTACGCCTATATGACTAAGGTGTAACTTGCCTGAAGTTCTCGTATGCAGTCAACTTTAAACCGAACCTGGATAAACCGACCACTTAATAAACTTCATCTAAATCAAACTTTAAAGGTTTAAATTTCCTTATTAAATTAGGCTTAATCATTAAGTGCACTTTTTAAACTGAATTTTTTAAATTGAATTTTTTTCTCATTTTCTTAATGAACCCGAAGGTTACAAGATTACGTATAAAGTTCCAAAAATAAGTGCTTGTGGCAAACTATGTCAATTTTGGTCTGTTTATAACAATATTGGCCGCAAGAAGAGTACTTATTTTTGGAAATTTATCTGAATTATTGGTGATCGAATATTTAAACGGACATTGGATATTATCTGCTTTATACTGTAGCTATTCTCATAAATTAAATTTGCGAATCTTTTGAAACGGAAACTATTGAGGTCCGGAGCCTTAAAATTCAAATTCATTATTTCATTGAAATGCATGGCTATATTGTTCTCTTTAATCACGTGTTGTCATCATTAAAACCGTTGCGTAAAGAATTCCATATCATATTTAACGCTCACCAGCGTGATATTTTGAATACGTGCATATGCGTTATTTTGAAATAGAGACCGTCCAACATTTTAAGTTTGATGATTTTTTCATAAGCATTATTATTATAATATACAGCAATTAGAATTTTTGGTATCACATTATAACATTCTTAAGTTACTAAAATTTTTACCTCTTAACTTATATTATATTGTAATATATATGTTGTACCCCAAATGATAATCCTGTCCCGATTGCCAATTGGGACAGCCCAAATTAAAATTGCCCAAATCTAACCTTAACGTCTGGGCTAATTAATTTATAATTTTGGCCAGATTGTCATCTGGGAAAATTGTCATTTGGGGCACGACATATATACTGTATATTGATATACATTCGGGCGCATTTTTGGAATTGGGCCAAAATTAAAAACCCCGAATTACTATTTAATTATTACATGATATATACGTCGACCATATGACGCATTTATTAAACTGAACCCCAAAAACAATAAAACTAATATAATTATCACGTCAAACCCATCTTTTACTTTTACAATTCATCTCTCTTTTACATTAAAATTCATCTCTTATAATATACTTATAGTCAAAAGATTTGCCTCACGTTAAATATCTATCATAACTACGTCATAATTTAGTGTAAAAAGTCGGCTAAGATTGGCTAATATTACGAATTAAACTATTTTGATATAAACTTTTAAAAATTTTTAGAATGTATTCTTTTGATTTCTTTTTTTTTTTTTTTATAATTAGGTTAGAATTCATGGTTAGAATTGTTAATAAAAGAGTATATATGAATTTTAATAAGTTTAGTAAATTTAAATTGAGATCCCAAATCTCAGCATCGGCCAATCTTAGTATTAACTGTATACTAACTACAGTATGTACTGTATATGAATAAAATTAGCTTTTCCAATAGATTTTAAAATTCAAAATCTAAAATTAAAACTTTAAAATATATATAAATTTGTTTTACTTAAAAACTAAAATTTTTAACAGGTTTTTGAATTAACTCAAAATATATACAGTATATTTAAATCTTTTTGCTTATTTTTTTTTACTTTTTATTTAAAAAAAAAACTTTTAAAATTTTCTAGAAATTCTTTTTTAAATAAGTTAATTGACTGTGCGTTATTTCAGGTACGCCCAATATGCGTTATTTTATTAAAATAATAAAGAATGAACCTGGATGTTTGAACATTGGCAGATTCTTGATTTTGATTGGCTAAGAGTGACAATCAAAAATTTAGGCTGAAGTTACTTAAAAATTTTACTAATGAAATCACAGCTGCCCATTAAGTGACAAATTTCTCTAGGCTAATTTTATTTGAAATGAAAAAAGTTATTACGTCATAAATATAAAATTGGTCCGGGTTCAAAAGCAATTACCCAATTATGTAGAGATGGAAAAAAAAACACGGTTTAAACTGTTTTTTAAACACTTTTTATTGGTTTAAACCTTTTTTTAATCTGATGCTAAAAATTGAAAATACAGTATTACTTCTGATTGGTGCTCGAATTTATTAGCGTTAGGTATTACATATGAAATATATTTAATCGCTTTAATTTTTATCAAAGCTATTGCATTTTTAAATGCATGATGTGCCTATTAGCCAAATACAACCTTTCATTCTGTATTTGAAAGCCTAAGGTTTACAAAAATGGGATTTTTATCTATTCGTCTAGTAATTTTATAAAATAGTAGTGTTGGCAAAGAAGTTTTGCAGTTTGTGTAAGTTGCTGTGGTAATGTAATAGGTATAGTAATTTTATGTTCTGTCATAATCTGGTCGCTAGTGAGTAGGCCAGGTTTATTAGTGGGATTTATCTATATAATGCTATATTATCACTATATAAATCTCATTGAATAAGTTTTTGCGAATGAATTATTTGGAGATTACAATGTATAAATAATTTATCCTTCTCATACTAATTATCATTATTACATCATCATCAAACCAATCATCATCTTTAATATCTTTTCGGATTCGCAAATTTAGATAACAGTTACAAGTTTTTTTACGCACTCAATGTCCAACCGTATGCAATTTTGATTATGAATATATCGATACTTAAATTTAGACCAGCACCGTCCTGCGGCAGCTGAAGAAGCTGGAAATGAAGAGAATGAAGAGAACTTGGCAAGCAAGTTCAACCACGAAAAAAAATTTTATTTAAACAATTTGATTGCCACTAACTAATTGGATTCGAATATTTGTGAATTACTTCATAGTCTAGTATAAGGGTGCTCTCAAGCATCTCCCTGAGTGTGATTGCAACCCGAAAATGTGTACCAGGTTGCGCTCTGGATGATCATGTGACAGTCCGGAATGAATATCCGAAAAATTT
>CAJVQC010001203.1:0-10616 GCA_910592285.1 Racocetra persica
TTGGTAGGGCTTATATTTTCAAATCGAGACCCCCAAATTTCACGATAATCTGATTTCACGATAATCCGTAACAATAATTATTAATGAGTGTACTATTGAAGCTTGAATAAGCAGCTTAATAATGACAAATTTAATAATTTCACGTGATGTGATGATCGCTGGGTTCCTGATCTTCAAGTCTCCCAATTTATCTTACTTTAGGTAAGTTGCGTAGCAAATGGAGTAAATTTTTAGGCTTGCTGCTCCGTATGTACAGCGCAGAACAATGCAGAAAATCTGAAACTTTAGTTTACTTATAATACTCATTGGAAATAAGGTATATTTGTTATTTTCAATGGCGGCTTATTAAAGCTTCAGTAGCACACTATTAAGTTGATATAGTTTAATTAAGGGAATTAGAGTTAGTTGATAATTAGGATAAGGGCATGCACTATAAGCAAAATCTCGAGTTTATAACAAAATAATTGTTCTGAAGAAAAGGTTTTCACGAAGGACTACAAAACTTATTATCTGAACCGTTGTGGTATGAGCATCTAGTCGCATCAAATAATTGTATACTGTATAGTTAATATAGTTCGGAAAATTGTCATGTGGAGCCGTCCCGATTCCGAATTGAATCTGGGGTGCGACATATATCATGAACTTTAGTATAGTTTAACGTTAATAAAAATTTTCTGTTTGAGCAATTGAGCGACAATAGATTGGGACAGTATCGATAAGCTAAATATGCTATCCTCAATAGCGGCCTTACGGGTGGATTATGTCACACAAACCGTACCCTTAAATACATATTACCAGATATTTGATTTTAATGTGCTACGTACAGTGCAAGAAATCTAAAACCACAATTATACCTTATTGAGACAGAATACAACTATTTATACATTGTTTTTCACTGCGCCTAAACTAGAGCAAATAAGTATATAAGAGTTCACATTTTTCACTATCACTGTTTATAACCGATCACTATCACTGTTTGTAACCGATAATTTTCGCAACTATGAGTGCATACGATGACTTCTTTGCTAGAGCGCATATTGGTGATAAACCAGTACTTCCTAAGCCAGCAAATGTAATGGGTTCACCAGATATTCAACCTGTCGGTACCGAACCTATTGCTAATCCGAACGAATATTTTATTGGGAAAGATGGGAAAGAGGAGGAATACGAAAAAGATAAAGGCACTGACATCACGAAAGGAGAACGAAACTATATTTATCTCCGTGGTTCCTCAACCTTAGAAACAGAAGGATACGCTGAACTCTACTTCGTACCGTCGTCATTAGTTATGCATCCAAATGGTTGGATGAAGAATAAATTAAAGGATGACGAAGGCAATGACCAAATTCCGTTCAAAGCATCTCCTAACTAATAAATTGTATTGGATAAACCGTTTGTTTGGGACAATCCAGCAACTGATCAACATAACTGCCTTGTATCACGCTTTGTTACAGAAAGGAATCCAAATGAGGTGCCAACAGACTTTTCTGATTGGAATGCTCTCATTAAATGGGTACAGGAGTCACCCGGAATAGGCTGGCGAAATATACATTTTGCTGATCCTAAATTGCCAGAGAAAGAAACAATAGTAGATCTAAATATCCCACATGGGTGGGATATGCATAGTGCTCTGGTATATCTCGAAACAGTTGATATGCCTGTCGGAGTAACCGTGTCATTCTTTTCGGTTGATATTAACCCTCCTTTCAAACTCGAGCCGCAGGAGATTACTTACCCGAATCAAAGTTTTTTTGTTATAGCAAGTTTGCCTACTGGACACACAGGCAAAGTCACTTATAAATATGTAACGAATAGCAAAACTATACCAGATGATGCTAAACTTCATCTTAAAATTGGAAAGTTAACTCCCATTGGTTCCGTAACATCTGTTTTCAAAAGCAGTTAATAAATTTTAAACAACTATCCCAAATGTTTATTTAGAAGACTTTACATAAGGCCATACAAACTTAATAAATTGGTTCTTATAACCCGGCCGGGTCAAATTTTACAAAACTTTAAAAAAAATTTTTAAATATATTTGGGTTTTCTAAAAAATTTTTTATATGTTTTTTTATATATAAAATTTTTTGAAAATCAAATTAAAAACCGGGTTGCCGGGTCACTTTCAAAAATTTTATGTTATGAGAACCGATTTATTAAGTTTGAATGGCCTAATATTATATATTTTTTGATATTCAAGGTCTTTTTAGCTGTTATAAATAAAAAAAAATATTTATTAATTAGCAAACCATATTGGCAAATGTTTGATATTAATGCGCTTGCGACATTGCTACATTTTTTGTTGTAAAAGTCATAATCTGTAATGCCTCATTGCAGAAGCAGCGACTCGTGTGTAATGGTACGATACTAATGCGCGTATTAGTGTCCCTAGTTGGTAAAATTTTGACAGGCCAACTAACTAATCGATTTTTCATATCATGTGACTAAATTTACCGATTAACCAATCAAACCAAAGAAATCTTCACGGATTATCCCGACTCGACGGAATAATTCGGAATTGAACGAATTGATAATTAAATCGATTAATTGTTTTAAAATTTTCTAAATCGATTAGTTGAAAAGTTGTCAACTAGTTGATTTTCAACTAAACGATTCGGATTGCTAGTGCGTATGTACTATGATAGGAACCTGTTATGAAAATATGTCCATATCGATATATGTAAATCAAGTCCGAACCATCACCCGCGGGTGAAAGCGGATAGGGTGCGCAGTAAATAACTAGCAAATTAAATTTGCGCATTTTTAGTATACTAATTGGCAATGTTGTCATGGGACAAGGACGGGACGTCCCGGAAAAATCAAAATTATAATACGTAACTATAAGAACGCCTTGTTAGCCAATCAGGTTGTTTGATAAACCCTTGTGGGAAATTGTCCGGGACATGGGACATCGTCCGGGACTGTCCGTTAGGATGTGAAATAGCATAACAAATACAAAAATAGTGAAGATTATATAATAATTTTTACTAATCAAGATTTTTCCGATGACCTGCATGATCTGCAGCTGGAGACCCGATATTTCCGATAATATATTTTATAATTTGTGATTGATGATCGTAGATAGTAAAAACATATCGGTGTAAAATTTACTGAAATAACTTTTGAGCTACTTAAGATATACGAGTAAAAATACCTTTATTAGATTCATATTCTCTTTAAATAATAGAGCTCTCTTTTTTATTGTCCTAAAATTAATCATGTTTTAGTAATCAGTTTTTGCTTCAACTTATATGAAAAATAAAAAAAGGGTTCTATTACTTTAAAGAGAATGTTAAAAGGAATCTATTAAATATCATTTGCATGCGTCTCATAAGTAGTTTCAGGAGTTATTTAGTTTGAAATTTTTACGTTTTTGTTATTAAAAAGAATGATCGACAAAAATCCACATTATTAAAATTTAATATATGGGCTAGGTGCTGAGAAAAGGGACCAAATTGACAATTTTTTCAAAGGATATTTTTTTACGTAAATTAATTTAAATAAGATTAGAATTATTTTTTACTTAAGACACAAAAGTAATTGTATTAATAAAATTTTGTGGTATAGCTCTTTAAAGTCTGCAATTTCTTATAATTTATTATAAAATTTATAACATAAAAATTGATTTTCCGAAGATCTTTTTTTTTGTCAATTTGGTCCCTTTTCTCAGCACCTAGCCCATATGACCTTCACGATGTTTGTAGATCATATGACATTTCACACCCTAACTGTCCGTGTCCATGCAGTTTCAACGGGACAACATCCGTGTACAACACTGCTAATTGGTTTTCACATATAAAGAGGTTTCTAGATCGGTCCTATCTTATTCATGTTGAATAAATTATCGTTATTGATTTAATCTATTAAGCTTGCAGCATTTATTTTATATTACATACCTTAATGTGTCTACTTCATTTGCGTAAAAATAGTAGGTGCGTTAATTTTAGTTCATTCTCTGACAGCAACTAGGAGCCATCGGAAAATAAACTGAGTTCAAATAATAAAATCTATTTATTTATTTATTTTATCCGTCGTATTTAAATTTACAAAATGGACGAAAGGTTTATGGAATACACTTGGGTTATTGGATAAGATATCGCCAAGGTGGAGTTAATTTTTTAACTGATAATCTAGAATTTTTTATTTCAATATTTATTAAAAAGTGCCCGGTTATGAGAACTGATTTGGTAAAATAATTTTGGTAGAGTTACTTCGTAATTCTAGTTAACATAGTTTTAGTGGACCAAAATGAAACTTATGATTTACCATTTTTATCGTTATTAATTTACGGGGATGATGCTAAATCGAACATATATTTTTGAGGTATTAATAGTATTAAGTCATGTACCCAGAATTCAAATCAAAATAATAAAAAGTTCTTACCAGCTGTTAACCAAGTATTATATATTTAAAATATTCATACCTATCACAAAACAAAAATTAAACAGGTACACGATTTGTCACAGGATTATCAAAGGTGATTTTAGTATAGAACAAAGTTCAAGAATATGCATTGAGGGAGTTTAATTTGTTATTCATATAATTTGTAAAATATTACAAGATTTATAATTTGAGGGTTATGGCCCTATAGCTTAGTGGTCTAAGTGCCTACCCCCACAGCCAAGGTCTTTGGTTCAAGTTCTACTAGAAGCAGTTTCTAGAGTATTTAAATGCAAAACCCTGTGGAAATCCAAGTGAAGTATGAATTTGGTTTAGGAATTTCTGGAAGAAGATCCATTATGAAGAAGAATAGTATTATGTGTGACAGCAGCATCACAGAAGGTTTAATGATAAGAAGGTTGAACAAGTAAAATCCTGCAGGCAGCAAGGTAGTATCAACAACCCTAAGGTGGTTTTGAGATTTTGATTTGGGAGGGTAATACAACTGTTATACAAACTGGAGTGGTGAGAAAAGTGACAAACATAAATAGATTTGTAGTAAAGAATTAGTCTAACCAAATAAAGAATACCTCTGGCAATCTATACTAATATGAAGTAGTTAGTATAAAGAGATGCTACAGAATATCTGTGTATGTATAAAGACTCACATATCTCCGGTATAAGTTATACCTAATTAGAAGCCTTTGATAAAACACAATACCAATATGGATATACTAATTATAAACACCAACTAATACAGCCATAAGTTGGAAGTAATATTATTACACAAAATTTAATTAGAAGTAGCTCTACTAGTTAGAATTATGCTCATGTTCAGTTCTATACCAATTTGGAAAGTATATAAATAGATATACTATACATATACTCAAATGATAAGTCTACCACTAAAAGGATATAAAGATTGGCTAGATAACTAGAAGAGTGATCTGAAGATTTAACTAAGTAGAATCCTATGTATAGATAGGTATGTATACCAAATTGGAAGTACTTAGGTATAATGGCAAAAAAATTTTACCAATCTGGTAGTTTATATAGTATATAAAAAATATATTAAGGCATAACATAATAGTATAAAAATCCTGATATAGAATATAGAGTTAGATAGATCAGGTAAGGATATGTATTTGTAGATAAAATAGTCCTAAGCTAAAGTCTTACTAGTTGTACTATAGTTACCACATAATTGGTAATTATAATATATATAATAAAAGACCTAAACAAAAGATATTACCTTTAAAAAAAAAAAAAACAAATATTTATAATTGGTAAATAAATATTAAATTTATTACAAGAATGAATACAGTCAAGCCTCTATAATTACACTAGGGTTGTTGGCAAGCTGACAAGCTAAGCTTTTTTTTAACTCACCAAATAGTGATAAGAGTCTTGCCACTATTTGGCAAGTTAAAAAAAAGCTCACCTCACCAGCTTGTCAACTACCATAGATTACACCCTATATCTCTTAAACCTTTTTAAATTTAGAGCAGATCTGTTCTGAAATTTTTTAATAATTATGTATATTACAAATACACAAAAAAATAATACTATAAATAATACAATATATAAGGTAATACAAGTACTATGTGAGTTGCCAATCAAAATCTAACATTTTAGGGCAAATTTGTAAGAAAAATAGTTTAAGGGCAAATATTATTTAAACATTAATATATTATAATCTAGTGATCAGAATTTAATAATTTTGATACCATTTGATAAGACAGTTCAGATGGTATCAAAAGTTTTAAAACCAGTTCACTTGATTACAAATTATTTGCCAAAACTATTTCAGTTCTGATCAATTTACTGATAGTCATTTTATTGAATACTCATTTAGCTAATATATATAGAGTTAGAGTTAAGTATTTGATTAGTGCAGAAAATAATTGTTAATAAAGTAATATAGATAATTATTTTTGAACCTAAACTAATTTTATATATGATATAATACATTTTGGTTTGAATTCAAAAATAATTACCCATATAGACCCAATTATTTTGGTACAGAAAATTTAAATTCTGTAAAGCTGCATTGCAAATTGCTTTTTGCAAATATTTCTTGATCTAGTAAACAAAATTTAATGATTTTAACACTATTCAAATTGTCTTGTAAAGATAAATTAAATAGTATAAAAACTATTAAATTCTGATCACTAGATTATGATATATTGGTAAACCAAATTTTAAAAAAATTTCAGAGCAGATATGCAGAAGAAATAGTTTAAGAAATAATCATACCTATATATAAGTATCCAATATTGTGTGACAGACTTAAATATAGTAAAAAACTACATTATATTCACAAATTACTTATAATTACTATCATCTTAATATTTATTTTAAGGTTCAAATATAGTATAGGTGACCTCTACTCTAAAATTTAGGGTATGCACTCTAAAATTAGAGTATATACTCCAAAAATTGGGGTATATATCCTAAAAAATCTTGTTCGGCCTACTAATATAAAAAAGAGCTCTAGACCCTAAAATAGAGATCATATAATATAAAATATACTCTAAAAAATAGAGTATATACCTCAAAACATAGGGTATATACTCCAAAATAGTTATATACCCCAAAAAATAGAGTATATACCTTAAAAATTGTATAAAAAAGAGTATTATATAATATTATATATATACATGCGCGGGTTCTCTTGTAATAATTTCAGCCAAAAATTAATATAATTCTAGCTAATAATTGGTATAATGCTGGTAAAAGGGGCTACCTATACTATATTTTAGCTATTTTATAAATCAAATTTATTAATAAAAATCTTTTCATAATTATTAATTTATTAATTAAATATAAAGTTCATATATTTAAAAGTTTTTTGCCTCTAAGTAAAGTTGTAGAGCTTATTAAAACAAATTTAATAGTAGTTAAATCATCAAAATCAGCTTAGTATATTATGAGATATCTTTGAAAAACTTTTTATAACTATATAAAATTTTATATAAACAATACTATTATTTATATAGAATTTTATATAACTAGCAAACATTTTTTATAATATTTTATAATGTATTAGTTCAATTTTGATAATTTAACTACTACTGTAAAATCTCAAAATAGCGGGCATAGGTGTTATTTTGAATTTTGGCCTGAATTAAGTTTAATTTTGGCCAAAATTCAAAATAATACCCATGTTTGCTATTTTGAGATTTTACAGTATTAAATTTATCTTAATTGGTGATTCATCACTCAACCAGAGAGAGCTTATAGTGTAATATAATGTGGTTTATATATAGAAATTAGGTTTTGAAATATGAGCTGCTTTTATCTAAAACTTTTTTTATACTAAGTTAATCACTTTTGGGCCTCTAATTGAAGTTATAGAGCTTATTAATTAAATTTAATAGTAGTTGAATCATCAAAATCAGCCTGATAGATTATGAAGTATTTTTGAAAAATATTTCACCAACTATGTAAATTTCTCTTTCAATAATACTATTGTTAAAAAAGAAGTTTATATAGTTAGTAAATTATTTTTAAAGATATCTTGTAATCTACTAGACCAATTTTGATAATTCAACCACTATTAGATTCATCTCGACATGCTCTATAACTTCAATTAGAGGCCCAAAAGTAATTAACTTAGTACAAAAGGGTTTGGATAGAAGTAGCTTATATTTCAAAAATCTTAATTTCTATATATAAACTATGTCACATTATACTATGAGCTCTCTTTGGTTGAATAGTGAATTACCAATTAATAAGCTTTATAACTTTTTTTTAAAGTGAGGCCTAGTTTGATCTTTATTGAATAATTAATGTATTACATTTTTAGAATAAGTTATATGAATTACTACAGAGATCTATAGCTAGACCAATTTTATTCTTAGCCTAAAACTCTACTAAAGTAGATTAACAGACCTTATTTAAATTTATAGTAAAATATACAATATGATTAGTAATAGAGATAATTATTATCTATCTGTTAAATTTTGCTATACTATATTGTAGTATGAATAGTGTTTTAGAGAAGGTATAGTAAGTAGGCTAGTTATAATATCATATTAATATATTTTAGCATACTGTGCTAGCCAAATTTTTTGTAAATATTT
This sequence comes from Racocetra persica, assembly GCA_910592285.1. NCBI lineage: Eukaryota > Fungi > Glomeromycota > Glomeromycetes > Diversisporales > Gigasporaceae > Racocetra > Racocetra persica. Next base: position 8,466 of record CAJVQC010001203.1, read on the forward strand.
TTAGAATCTTGTATAGTAGTTGAGTATAGAAGGTTTTGAATAGAGTAGTAAGCTCTTGAATATTGAAAGAGGCAAGACCTTATACTGCTATTATAAAGAAGGTATTGAAAGTTGTAAAAAATTACTATAGTATTGCAGAAGATACCTATTGATCTATCTTTTGTTTGTTTAAAAACTTGGTTACTGTTTTTGGATAAGCTAGTATATAGTGATATAGTTGTTTTTACATATGAGCTAGTAAATATTGTTTTTAATTTCTGTATAACACTAATTGCAGATTAGGTTAATATAGATTGTAAAATATTAAAAGTGCAGATTAAGAAATATAAGTAGCTTATAAAAGAGAAACTTTATTTTAAAGTTTTTAATTTATAATAGTTTGAAATATATAAACTGAGTATATAGTTTGTTATTATACTTATAAAGTTGTATAGTATTTCTAATTTGTATTCAGTTATATATAGTTTCAGATTTAGGTTCTGTTTAAAAAGTATCACCTGGCTATATTAGGTGTATTTTGTATATGTCTAATAAATTTGTGTGGTTTGTATTCAATAATTATATCATTTTTCTTATAAAAAAGTTGTTATTATCAAGTATATGAGAGATAGGCTCTAGTTTATAGTGTGTTAATATTGCAACCTATATTATATATTAAAATAATAATGATTTTAATTGATTATAAAGTATTTATATATAATAATAGTATGAGTAGTTTAAGAAACTAGAAGTTTTGTTTTTATAAGCTTAAGTTAAGATTGGTATAGATTGTAGAACTGAGTTTACTTGATTAATTATTGTAAAGTATAGAGTTAAAATTGTTATTTAGTAGCATTGTGGTACTATAAATAGTATAAAAATTATTCTAACTAAATATACTCTAGTTGTAAAGGTTAAAAAGTAATATAAGCTGAGAAAAATATATTAATTAGAGTAAAAGATCTAAGCAAATGATGCTGAAAAATAGGGTGTATTTATACTATTGTATATAGTATATATATAAAAACCAAGTTTGATACTAGTAAATTAATTTGTTTTTTTTAATTTTAAGGTAAGATCATACCTTTAGTTTTTATTAATATATATATATTTTTTTTGGTTTTAAGGTGAGGCCTTGCTAATATCTTTATTAGTAATAATTTTTAATAGTAACAAAATAAATTACTACAGCGCAGTTGCCAAGGCTTTCGCTTGTAGTCAGGGCTAACTATTAAACCACTAAATATAGAGATTTACATAGCTACTACTATTTGTACCAGATATAGAGATTTACATAGCTACTACTATTTGTACCAGTACAAATAAAAATAAAAATTATGTGCAAAAATAAGAGCTCAAACAAGGAAAGATTTATCTGTGATCTAAATCTACTAGAGTGGTCAAAGACTCACCTAGGTTACTATAGTTAAAATATAATTTAAGGAAATACTATATTTGGCCCAATAATAGGACCAAGTGTTGATTTTTTTTCTGGCCTGACCAACCGGTGGGCAGGTTTCTGTATGTGAATGAAGTTGATCTGGTTCTTCACATGGGCAAGAGTATGTGTAAGTTTTCTGTATACAATTAATGTTTTTGGAGTTTGAATCTAGACTGAAATCTTCTGAGTCTAAGGTAGTAGTATACTGAGTAGTATTAGATTTATTATAAAGATAAAATAAGTATTGTTGTTTTTTTTAGTTAGCAAAGTTTGAACAATATGGTTTCTATAACTGTTTATACAGTTGTTCATTAATTTTAAGCAGTAGATTAATAATAACATTGGATGCTATTTTGTAAAGAATATTATAGTTTTGCAGCATTTGGATTAAAGATAAAGGAATTAAACCTTTAAGAGTAGGCTCAATATAGTATGAGTAGATTTGAAGAGCTATGTTGTAAAATGCCTCATGTTTGTGAACTTTTTGGATCAGTTCTTCTAATTCATTGTTGGTAATGTCTAGTTTCGCAGAGCGTATACAGTCTGTAATAGTAGATAAAATTATTTGTTTAAGTAGAATAGGGTTGATGCAAGTACGCCAATGTGATAGAGAGTTCTGAGAACCACAGTAGAAGCAGTTATTATTAGAGAAAGATTTGGGGTAAATAGAGTGGTAGAGTGAGTGTGTAGAAAGTTCATTAAGCAGTGTTTTAATTTTAAAAGATTTGAGT
>CAJVQC010001204.1:0-10614 GCA_910592285.1 Racocetra persica
GCTATGAGAACTTGGGTTCAACAAATTATCACTGCAAATATACCTTTAAGTGACTACTTGTTAAGAGAAAAAGGAATCGCATTTATTCATACACTTGGTATAAAGGAAGAGGATTTATCATTTTCATCTGGTTGGGTTACCAAATTTAAAAGAAGAAATTAACTTTGTTGTATTACAATACACAGAGAATCTGAAAGCATACTTCTTAAATCCTTACCAAGATTTCGATTACAACTGCAAGATATTATATCCCACTACCACCCTGGTGATGTTTATAATGCAGATGAGACTGTACTTTTTTTTCATATGCTTTCTGTCTAAACACTCTCTGACAGACAATGACATGGAAGAAAACTAGCAAGTTTTTTTTTTTAATCATTGATATTTAATATATATATATTTGTTTGTATGATTTTAAAAACTGATTTTTTTTTTTTTAATAGGACAAAGCATGAATTACGGTATTACTTGCAGCAAATTCCACTAGAACACATAAGCTTCGGCCACTTGTTATTGGTCAATCTGAAAAACCACGATGCTTTAAGAATATCAATGTTGCTTATCTTCCGGTGATTTATCATTCTAACAAGAAGGCATAGATGCGATCAAATATATGGGAAGGCTAGTTATGATATATTGACAATATTTTTTACAGTCAAAAATGGCAGATTCTCCTACTTGTGGACAATATGTGTTTACATACTTCTCTAAACTTTGCGGACTCAGATGCTTCAAGCATCAGTACTATGTTAACTAATATAACTGTACACTATTTACCACCGAATACAACCTCTCATATCCAACTAATGGATGCAGACATAATCAAAAGCTTTAAATCAAAATATAAACAGCTTTATTCCCAGCATATTTTAAAGTTGTTTGAGAAGAAATGTGATTTAGAAAAGAAAGGTTTTTTTTTTTTTATTTTTTAAAAAAAAAAAAAAAAAAAATTCTAATTTATTTTATTTAAAAATTAAAAAAATAAGTTAAATATCAAACAAGCTATTGATTTTGTCACACATTCATAGGATGAAGTAAGCGATATCACGATCAAAAATTGTTGGAATTCTACTAGCATACTTCCAGACGCAATTAATAGTGATGAACCAGAGCTATTCTTTATGGATACTAATGACAAATATAAGACCATCGACCTTACTGATAACGGGTTTTTTATTTCTCAATTTTTTTTTTTTGTTTTTTTTTTTTATAACAAAATTTTATCTTTGTTTATAACTTTTAAATATTTTTGTTCAGAGATCCGGAGGCAGCTAGACTTAAGAAAGATCTTGAGTTATATTATACAACCGTTGATGAACCTCTTGCTACAAAGGATGTAATAAATGATGATGAAATTCTTGCGATGGTCTATGAAACCTTTAATCCTAAGCAAGTGGTAACAGATCCTGAGGAAGATGACATGCCTCCAACACCTCTAGTAAATTTGTCAGAAGCAATAAATGCGCTGAACATACTCATTCAATTTCAAGAACAAAGAGAAAATAATAATAAATTTAAACCAGAAGAATTAGATATGCTACGCAAAAAAGTGTATCAGTTTGAAAAATTGAAGAATGTATCGAAAAAACAAACCAATCTCTTTGGCTATTTTGGTGACCAAGATTCGCAACATTTATTTGAGGTGAGTTGATTTTGTACTAATATAGTACAGTCATATCTCTCTATGTATATCTCGTTAGGACCATAGATAAATTTGCATTTAGAGATTTATGGAGATTAAAAAAGTACTTGCACTTAGGGGTGAGACTGCATATAAATACTGTTCACCATATTTATTGTTACTGTTAAAATTTCATAGTAACCATGATATCTATGAAAGTGTTTCGAAATATCAAAGAGGCTAATAAATCTGCACTCAAGTTATGGATAAAAGTAATAAATATAAACTGCATCATTTAATAAATCTGGCTGGGCTTTTGGTAGTTATAGATATAAGGTTACAGAATTTATAATTTGTAATTATTGGTTTAATAAATATAAACCAACAATTATTTTTTGCTATGCTTAAACTATTCTGTTTTAACAGATTATATTATGGCTAAAAAAAAAAAAAAAACTATTGCTTTGTATAAATTCGGTTTGGGTTATTTTTTTTGAGAAATAAATTTGTACAAGGATACTACTGTTATACTTTGAGGTCAAGCTTTATCGATTCTAAATCAATATAAATTATAATAGAATTCTCAAATAATAGTTTAATGTTAATTAGTAAGTTATAACTGAAGTTATAATTTTTACTAAAAATCATTATGAGTCTCATATTTGTTTTTTAAATCAAGCCTTTTGAATATCATTGATTACAAAGTCCAATCAAATTAAGGTTAGTGTTTATAAATGCTGATAGATTAGAGTTGCGATTAATTGAAGTGCTTTTAATAATGATTTTGATGTGCTCTAGGAAAAAACAATAATCAATTCTAATAAAACAGTTATAGGAGTTGTTGTTTGCCGATGTTTTATAATAAATTTACTACATAGATTAAGTGGCTAGGAAAAATGCCATTATACATAATATGACCTTTTATTATTAAATTCTTTTAAATTTTTTTATTAAAATTTAGTACTTAAAATTTGTTTCATTAAATCAATAAAGTTAGTACAAGTATATCTGTTATATTATTAGGTAATACAGCTCTAGGTTCTTTAACTATAAACAACTTTTTACAAGTGTGCATATACTATACAAAATGTAAATTTTTTCAGTGCGGCATCTGCATAATTCTGTGTGCTACGCACAATCTGCATAGCAAAAAATAATCACTAGCACTAACTACAATATTATATTTACAATTTATTTTTAGAAATTGTGTTAGAATTTTATAAAAATAATGCAATATAATTTATTACAATAGAGTTTATTAATATAACTTATTTATATTGTAATTTTAATATATTTTGCAATTTTTATTATTTCTATATAATCACAATAATTTATTTTTTATATATATGTAATTTTATAAAAAAATTTTTATATAGTCACATTTCTATATAGTCATCTAATTTTTTGGTCCCAAAGGTGTGACTATATGGGAGTACGACTGTATAAAGATTAATATCTAAAATTGGCCCAATTTTATTTGGTTTGTCAGGTGGTATGATGTGAGATTGTTTCTGGGCTTTATCACGAGCATGACGATGATAAAAATATCTACCCTGATGTGTTTTATCATGAACTATAAACAAATTATATCACCGTCATCACGTAAAATTAAATCCTTTAATTTCAACTTGTGATAAGAACTACCACACCTTGCTGTGATGCATCCAATCTATAAAAACACTTGATATAGAAGTCCTTTAGGGTTGTCACATAATATTTGTGGGTGGCTAAAAATGAGTTTTATTTCTTCTTCCGTTAACGGATCAGCACCTTTATATGTTGACAATTCCTCTAATTCCTTCATTAGACCATCTAATATTTCACGAAATGCTTTGAATTCAAAATCATTGTGAATATTAATTGGCTCATGTTTAAATATTGTTTCTAAATAATGATTGATTACACAAACTTCAACATAGAGAGAATCAGACGAATATTCAGTATTTTTTCGTGTTCTTGCTTGGATGACAAATTCAGACAGAAGGCTTGCAACTTTTGTTTTGTTTTATAACATATCAAGGTTTAATTTAGGATGTGTGTCACTTATATACTCTTTAAACATTTTTGCCTACACATTCGTACTTTTTTGTGTATTTTCAGGAACCAAATTTTTCATATATGATTTAAGTTTTTCATTTGAAGGTTTTTCAAATTTTCTTCGTTTAGGTAAGTTTTTATATGTTAATGCATAGTCTGAAGCTTTTATAAAAGAGGACTTCATTTTCACAGTACAATAATTTAATGAATCAAAGTAAAAAAAATTTTTTATTTATTTTTGAATCGCATCTTTTTTATATTATCAAAAAGTTTATTATAGGCTATGATGCTTTTAATTAATGACATAAGAGGACATGAGATTAATTAATAATATTCTGGCTTATCAGAGTTTAGTGAATTTTTCTAGGTTGTGTTAACAATAATTCGTACTGCCACTTGATCGGCCGCTTATATGGCTGATCAGTAGCAGTACAAATTATTGTTAACACAACCTAGGAAAAACTCACTAATCCCCGATAAGCCAAGATATTATTATTACTAATAACCTACCTTTAAGAAGTCGTTACTATGCTAACTTTTCTAAAACCAGAAATGATTTTGATTATTTTTAATACTGGAGTCTTACAACCCTAATAAAACTTTCTATATATTTCTTTTTTGTTTATTCTTCGTAGTTTGATTTTTTTTAAAAAGTACTTTAAACTATATAAATAATGTAAAATTAAATTAATTTAAACAGCCAATCATACGAATGTCTTCCTATGATATAAGAAGTAAAATAACATTACTTTAATATAAAAATTATATTGACTATTCAAAAAAAAATTTTTAGCCAATCAAAATCTCATTTTTTTTTTACCCTGTCTAGATTTATGAATTATTTTATTATTGATATATTAAACAATAGATCAAATTGAAACGGTCTAATCACTCTTCTTTACCAGCAAACCTAGCATCGCCTACAAAAAAAATGTAGCTGATGTTATAAATTTATCATATGATAATACACATCATATGAATTATCAGTTATAAGTTATTCTAGTGATAATACAAGTAATAATCTATTAAAATTTTAAAAAATAAATGAGTGAAAAAAAAAACTAATTGATAACTTGAAAAAGTGTCATAATAAACAGAAAAAATCAAATATAAGTTCAAAAAACTAAACTCAGATATGAATCGACTATATATAATTGTTCAAAATATTTATCATTATCATTCTTTAGTTAAAAAATACAAATAATTTTAATGTTATTATCATCACCAGAGTTTTAATTATGACATAGGCTACATTTTTTGTGAACAATGCTAGGTTTGCTTAGTATCACTACTCTAAAAAATTTTGCTTGCAAATTAGTTTCAAGAACAGGTATAACCAGTATTAAAAATAAATTGATTTTATTGTTCTCATGAGAACTATTTTTTCAAAAAAATATTCTTGAACTCAAAGAAAAAATGTTTTAATAAATAAAATTTCATATCATCTCTACTAAATTAATGTTTTAACATACTATTAAATATAAAAGAATATTTTTAAACAAAAATGTTCTTAATTTTGAGATAATGTTCTTCTGAAAACATGGGAAAATAGGATTACCAATACCAGTGTAATATAAAAAAATTGCAAAAAATTAAAACAAACCAAAAAACCATTCATGCTCAATATTTCATCTATGAAATTGCCTTCTACGCATTAATAGAAAGTTTTACTTGTGAAATTTTGATATTAAAAAAACTCTTTCTAGATTAACTTAGTAGCAAAACCTAGCCCTAACTTAACAACAAAATTTTTATTTAGCGAAATTTTAAGGTGATGATGCTAGAGTCATATTCAGAAATTTAGATCACAATCAAAATTAGTCATGATATGAAGATACAAGTAGTCATATAATGATATTAATAATGGTTTAGGGTGCTCTCAAGCATCTAAATCAATAGGTCTAAGTTCAATTTTTAATTAGTAGAAAATAAATTATTCAGTCAAGCGAATTCATTGTCATGATTATACATGTTGACGAAATTATTTTGGAGTCTAAAACCCAAAATTAAAATTTGAAGATGAAATTGTTTTTGACCTATTTTACTTAAAAACAAAATTTTTGACACTTTTTTTGAAGAGACGAAATTATAAAAAACATAACTTCCTAAATTAGATTTGCTCTTGCATATAAAAAATTCTAATTTGCTCTAATGGAAACAAAATAAGGTTTTTTTGAAAACCTATTTTTGTGGCATGTATAATCATGATGAAAAAAGATGGTTAAGGCATTTACAAGTATTATGTAATTACCCTCTCTGGGGATTTTATTAAATCTACCCACTATTGACCCAGAGTCAGTTATTTAATTTTAGCTAAAAGCATAGTTCTGAACTCAGATCACATGACTATAGTGCAGTAAATCATATAACATGAGTTTAAAACTCAGAGAAATATACCAATACAGCATGCATGTGACTTATCTACATTATCGACATAGCAAATGATCAATATGAGTACTCTATTTCTAATTAATCAGAGTTTGGAGTTTTAATTGGTATTAATATCAAACAGACATACATATATAGAGTTATTATCATGATATTTAATTGCAATATTTAATAATTTATTAAGAATTAAATTTTTTTAATAGATAACATTTTAATTTTTAATACCACTAAATATATTCAAATAAGCAATTGTCCAAAGGAATTTTGTATTTATGTTTTATTTATTTAGATTTGTATAAAATGCTAATATAGTAATATCGTTTTATAAAAAAGACAAACTATGCAAAAAGTTTGAACCAATGATCTTCAAAGCCATGTTTACAATAGGGTTGTTAATAGAGTGCTCCTAACTTTAATAAAATATATAACCTACTCCAGAGCACTCCAGAAATAGATTATATGTTTTATTAAAGTCTGAAATACTCTATTAACAACCCTAGTCTACAACAAATAGAAATATGCTACACATTAACTGTTGGCCAATTTACTTTTATGTAACTTTTCATGTTTATATATATAATATAGTTGCTATTTACAAAATATAATATAATTAGGTTTCTTTTATATATTGGTGCTGATTCTAACAGGAAAACATTGCATACTGTTTATCCTTTTCATAAAAGATGGCAATAGGAATGGAAAAAGTATCAGCAGCCAATTGTAACAATCTGGTGACAAAAACCAAAGTGAAGATAAACATGGTGATGCCTGAGACTCTAATATCTGTTTGAGTAAATCAATGTTATAACCTAGCCAGTCTCTATAAATTTTTATATGCTTATTCAATTAACTATTTATGGCCAATTTAACAAGATTCCAGTTTTCTTCATTTCCCTGAATAGCAATAGCAAGTGCCTGAAATCCACAGTTACTATCACTTTTTGGGTTACATATTTGATCTATATCATTGATGAGAATTTGAAGATTTAGGAATATTTTTAGTCTTTTATCTATAAGTAATATATAATAAGTTAATAATTTGTAATAAGTTAATAATTTGTAATAAGTTAATAATTTGTAATAAGTTAATAATTTGTAATAAGTTAATAATTTGTATATTAGCATGTTATTTTATATTATTTAAAATATGCATTATCTTCGATATTAAGTATTAAACTGTTTAATAAGGAATTAAAAGAATTAACACTTTCAATTGATTTTTTTTTACAACATCAACTTTATTTTTCTTTCTCTTAGCTTCCATATTTTCCAATGCAATTGGTAATTGTTTAGTACCTGAAGAGTGACCTTTTTTTCTAATTTGTTCTGGAATCTTTATTTCAGAAAGTTTGACTTTAGGTACTACTAAAATATCATCAAGTTTTTTCAGAAAATCAGATGTTCATTAAGGAAGTTCATATATTGCATTTCAATTTTGTATAACTGAGACTTTAGTAAAAAATTATTAAAACCAGTTGAGGATAAGTCTTTTATTGAATAATTAGAAGCAACTTGATTTTGATAAGAAATTAGTAGCTATCTTTTGAAAATAATTGATATCATGATGGGGCTACTTAGTAGAAGAATATGTCGACAAGGTATGTTATAATTTACATGCAATTCATACAAACAAGCTTTATAAGTAGTCATATTAAGAAGCTCATTCTTGATCTTATTCAAAGCAAATTGTGTGACCCTTCCTAAAAGTAGCTTTATTCAATTCTTATTATCTCATGTTAATAATAGGTTAACATTTATACTTTTATTCTTATATTGTAATAAAAGTTCCTCATAATGCAAACATATCTATTTATCTAATGAATTAAAAAACTTTGTTAAACTTTCTGAAGTCTCAATAGCATATTTTATAGCCGAATGTGCACTTTTATCATATTGTGTTGTTGTAGCACTAAGGTGCATTATTCTGCTTGTATAAACTCCAACCCACTTTTCTTTAACTTTCATCATTCTATAAAATTCAAATTATACAGTATATATTAAATTAATAATGTATGTAAATCTTATACTTAATTTAAAAATTAATTTAATATATTAGTGATAAAAAGTGAAACTCTGTAAATTATTTCACTCAATGAATGAAATGATTTATGGGTTTTCTCTTTTCATCACTTATATACTATATCGATATATAATACATATACACTTCCTTGTCAAAATATTTAATTACCTCATTTGCATTGAAGCTTGATTTAGCCAGTACTTTATATGAAGCAATTGTTAAATTTAATGCATTGTAATCTCTCGAATGGATGATACGATCTATGATTTTTATAATTTTATCATAAGAGTCATTGTTGAAATATTTTCTTAAATTTTTTTTAAAATTGTTCAAAACATGCCAAGTACACAAGAGATTTTCAGATTGAGAAAACCTTTTTAATGGTACCAATAAGTGCTGCATCATTGTCTGTAACAAATACAAGCGGAGAAGTATCCAAAAAAATCAATAATGCAGCTTTTCAACCACCTAAATATATGATTTCTCAGTTTCATCTAAGATCCAAGCACCTGCAATTTCAAATGTTTGCAACCGGTTAACCCCAAGATTACTAATGCTGATAAAATTTACAAATGTTTGCAACCGGTTAACCCCAAGATTACTAATGCTGATGAAATTTATAAATGGCAGTTTGTAAACATTCATTTTATAGGTTACATCAGCTAGAACAACTTCTGGAAAATATTTAGCTATTTTAACTGAATTTTCATGACAGAAAAAAATGTTTGATATGCCTATCTGTATTAATTCAATATTATGTAAGAATTCTGAAATGAATTCAAAAAAAAAAATTTACACTTTTGATTTTTACAATGAACACTATATTCTCTTTTTTCCATATCTACTATTAGCGCCTCCATTGAGGCATTTTCTTCTGAAATATAAATTTGTGAACCCAAATTTAATATATCTCATCTAGTTGTAGTTGATTCCCCATTTTCATCTCTGATGGCTTCATAAATTGTACTAGGCTTTGCTCTAGCATTTAACATTTGTATAGCTATATGTTTGGCTTCTTGTGTTAACCGACGATGCTATGAAATACTCTTGCATCTTTAGCCTTGGGATGATTATGCTTATTTATTACTTTGATAATTTTCTATTTAGAGTTTTGTAGAACAGCCTTCAATAAATATAGGTATACACAACACTTGTTTATCCTTTTTTTTGACGTGTATCTTCTGTTAGATTAGAGATATTCTAGGGTTGACCACTGCGTTTGTATTGGAAGTGAAAGTGACGATGGCTACTACTCTTAATAGTTATAGCAAACCCAGAATGCTGAGCTATTTTCTGGACAACATTTAAAATATCTTTTTTGGTAAAGTAAATTTGTTCAAGCATTTTACAAGCTACAATAATAGACAGTTGTAATTAATATAAACTGTTATTGTATTTTACAATTCTTTACTTTTGGTTTCAAATTTTTCTTTATTTTCTTTATTGGACTTAGTTTTATTGTCATCAATAGATTCAACCTCATCATCTCGTTAGATCCAATTTCATCTTCCTCACTAAACTTGATTTGGTTATCTTCATTAGATCTGAACTTATTTAAATTTTCAAAATTGTTCATTTTACAAAAAAGAAGCAAATGTCTAGTGCTACTATATTATAGATATGTAAGTACAAATGTCTTGGATCATGTATAAGGTTTAACCCTTACTGATTTATTTAAAAAATTTTGTTTATTTAAAACTTTTATCACATACAATTAAAATTATCAATAAACTTTTGATTACGTTACAGTATTTATTGATCTTACACATTTTTTTATTTAATTTTTATTCTTCAATCCTTTTAATTTCTAAGAAACAATAGTAATATAATTATGTATATATTATTAAAATGAGGTACTCATGTTGATCATTTGCTGTGTCAATAGCATAGATAAAGTCACATGCATGCTGTGTTGGTATATTTCCCTAACTCGAATTGAGTTTTAAATAGAAAGTCTATAGACACGTACAGGTCATGTGATATTTCATGTACCAAAATAAAAGTTTTTTGATTTAAAAAATGATCTGTTAAGACTTTTGCGCCAAGTTAACATTCTTTATCATTCTAATAAAGCTTGTTCTCCTGGCCTTTCCAGTTCTAATAGTGGTGAAATTATTAAAATCTGATTAGTATAACCAGAGATATAGACTTTCGAAATTTGGCAACATTCTAAAGATTATATATTTCTAGCTCTACTGAGTTTATTTTTATAATCTCACCACCATTAGAATCAGAAAGACCAGGAAAACATATTTTATTAGAACAATAAAGAGATTAACCTATTATAAAATCTCAATCGAATCACTTTTTAATGAAAAAAAAAGAAAAAGATGGTTCAGAAAACTTCTAAACTAAGTTAACTTCTTTTATCACTCTAAGTAAACTTGTTCTTCTGGTTTTTTCGATACTAATAATAGTGAGATTATTAAAATTGACTCAGTAGAGCTGGTGATATAACCTCATGAAGTTTTTGCACCATTTTTATATAATCTTTAGAACATTGCCAAATTTCAAAAGTCTATATCTCCGGTTCTACTAATCAGATTTT